>BLKR01010764.1:0-46618 GCA_011170035.1 Teleogryllus occipitalis
AGAATCAATTCGTATTATACTTTGAACTTTATGATTTTGTGATTTAGTTTCTAAAATTGACTTGTGTCTGAAGAAAACTGAAGCCTATCTTCTGGTAAGAATGAATAGTGACACAATTTCATGTATAATGTACGTAATGAACGAAACCATTTATAACCTAATTTGCATTCATGAAGATTATATAACAAGATTGTTTTCAATGTGCATGCAAAACTGTTACTTATATAGTTTGGCTGTGATAAATGGTATGTAACTATTACATGTAATATTTTCTGACCTGTTTGATGAAAACTCCAGATCCTGCTCAATCAATTCCAGGATTTATCGTGTCGATTGTTTGGTACACATGAATCTGGTTGGAAAGGATGTCTATCGTCATAATCATAAAAATGATTTCTTCCTTCTCTGAGTACACGCGGGCGCACAGACATTTCCAGGTTTTCTAAAATATTGTTGTCTTCCAATAAATATTGTAGAGATTTCTCCATTTTTCTCTGCTGTGCTCGAACTGAACTGAACCGCGCTGCGCAGCAATCGGCTTAACCAATCGTTAACTACTGCTAACGTAACTGAGATCGCACGTTAACTTTAACGGAAAGTTAACAAGCGTTTAAGTTTAGTGAAACACGTATTTTCTCTAACGGACCGTTTAAATCTCCTAACGTCTAGTTAGCATGTTAACAAGCATTGGTGAAACCGGACCTAAATTTACTTTCATCTGTAAAAAGTATCTTTTCCCAAAACTTTTTAGGACGATTGAAGTGAGTTTTAGCGAACAACAATCTTTTCTTATTATTTGCTTTACTTATGAAGTACGTTTTGCAAGCTACTCTACCGTGATATACTTTTCTTCTCAGAAAGTTGCGAACGGTACTGACACATACATTTAATACGAGATATTTTCTAATATCAGTGGTAATGGGGCACTGATATGAGGATTTTCTTTCATTTTTCTTATAATTGATCTGGTACTGTACTCACCAATGTTTCTTGGCCGCCCATTTCTTGGTGAATTTTCATATAATTTTCTTTCTCCAGACCTATCTATTACTCCTTGAACATTGGATCGAGGTCTGTTCATAATTTTCGAAAATTCACTCAATGCTTTGCACTGATTATGTAACCTAATTATTATAGCTCGCTCTTCTTTTCTATACTTGGATTTTCTTAATGTGGCGTCTCAAGATCACGGGGGAGGAGGGGGAGAGGGAGAAGGGGAGAGAGGGAGGGGGAGAGAGGGAGGGGGAGAGGGAGGGAGAGAGAGAGAGAGAGAGAGAGAGAGAGAGAGAGAGAGAGAGAGAGAGAGAGAGAGAGAGACTCCAATAGGGAGCTGCAAAAGTCGTAGCTGTAGTGACGTTGTAGCTCCTCATTGGAGTCTATCTTCCCTCTCCCTCCTTCGCGAGAGACCTTGAGACGCCACGTTAAGAAAACCCAAGTTTAGTTTCTCTACCTTTGCGACCTATCTTGATAGACACGGTGTTTAACGGACAGTGTAAACAGAAAATCTGTTCACTACAATAATACGTTGGTGATCTTGAACCAGAGCAGAGTCGCTTCAACTCGCCGTTAGCCTACCAATACAACGGCAGCAATAGTGTGAGACGAGTGTACGAATACTTTTTGTGCCATTATTTTTACTGGAATTTCCGAGTTTTAGATGTGAGGGTGGGCGGGAGAGACATTTATTAATTTTATTAAGTTGAATGTATCAAGTAATATATTTTATTACTATGAGACACAATTTTTCATTATGACAGAAATAAAACGAGAAATTAATCTAAATTATTTTCGTAAATTACAGTGTACGAATACTTTTTACATTCACTATTCTATTCAGTAGCTGCAGCCCACAACGGCATGCCCAATTGTCATAAAGTTTACAGGCAGGTTGAAAAGATTAACGAAAACGAGTAAACGTGAAGAAAAAAGTATTAATTTTGTTAACGTACGATGGCATCAAAGAGTTACGTAGTAGCATCCTGATTCAAGATAGTGAAACGTTTCGCGGTAGTTGCCATTGAATGAATGTCGGCCCTTCCACTCGTCACGAAGTCTCACTCATGTCACTCTCCTCTGCGCTAGCTGCAACCATTTTACCATCGCAGTACCCGTGTCTGTACCCATAATGGGGACATTTGGTGGATAAAAAGCCCAAACTTTGGGAGAATCCGGAACAAACCTATCACGAACGCGCTCTATCTATCACACATTGCGCACAGAGCAGCCCAGATTTGACCCACGGCTACTGGTTGGGGAGTAATGGCGCCCTCCCCGGATGGCCCTCGCGTCCTGTTCCTGTTGCTGTCTGCCGGCGCCGCGGCCGGGGGCTACGACCGTTCTCGGCGCCGCGTCAGGCGCGCACGCGATCGGCCGATTTCCATCGACCTCTTCCCTCCCCGCGGCCCCGCCTCACCGCTGCCCGTCGACTCGATCCTCGTCTTTCCCGTGCTCACAGTGGCTTTTCCTGCTGCCCCGCATATCCGACAACGCCCCGTCCTGCGTCTTCCACGCCCGTCCTCCCCGTCCTCACCCGTCCTCCTCGTCCTCTTCATCCTCCTCGTCCTCTTCATCCTCCTCGTCCTCTTCATCCTCCTCGTCCTCTTCATCCTCCTCGTCCTCTTCATCCTCCTCGTCCTCTTCAACCTCCTCGTCCTCTTCATCCTCCTCGTCCTCTTCAACCTCCTCGTCCTCTTCATCCTCCTCGTCCCCTTCATCCTCCTCGTCCTCTCCCCTCTTTTCCCATTCTCTTCGTTCTCTCCCGTCCACTCGTGTCGACCTCGTTCTCTTGTGTCACCCTGCTGCGTTGTCCTGATCCCATTTCCCGCCGTTTTTTCTCCCTCACCCTACGTTCCATCCTGCCGGCTGTCCAACTATCCCACCATTCCCCTTCGAGCCGTAAAGCTGCCCCGCGGCCGCGTCAACACGACATTCCCACTGCTTCGGTAATCTGCCACCCCACTTCGCAACTTCCCAGTGGACTTGCTGTTATCTCCTCACCATTCTGCTACCCAACTTCCCAGCCAACTCACCGTCCTGTTGCCTCGTCGCCATTTCCTTTCCACTCGTCTGCTTCCTAGTAGCCGCGCTGATCCACCATTCCGTTGTCCTACAGCCTTTCTATCACACAAATTTTCTCAATTTTTTTCGCCGGCCTACGCAACCGCCGTCTTTTTTCCTTGCAGTTGCGTTGCCCCGCAGTCCACGTGTTCCATAGCCCAGTTTTCCAGTTATCCTGCTGTCCGACTATCCCGGCTTCCCCGTTGGCTCATCTCCCTGCTCGCTCATCACGTGTCCCTTTTTCACCCCCTCCAATTCTCCATCTCATTGCTCTACCGTCCACTGTCCCTCGTCCCTCGTTCTTCCGTTGACTGCTGCCGACCCTCCAGCGGCCCCGCTCCCGTTCCTCGCAGCCCGGCGCCCCGCTGCTCGCCCTCCCCGCCGCGCCGCTGCCTCCGCTCCGCTCGCCTTGTGCGCCGGCCGGAGCTGTCAGGCCGCAGAAATAATTGAAAGAGCGGCCGCAGTGGAGCAGTTCAATATTTGAAGTTGCCGCCGCTCGGGAGATTTGCGATGCCACTGCGGCGGCAGCGGCGGGGGCAGCGGCGGGGGCAGCGGCGGGGGCAGCGGCGGGGGCAGCGGCGGGGGCAGCGGCGGGGGCAGCGGCGGGGGCAGCAGCGGGGTTAGAGGCGGGGGCACAATCGGAGGCAGTTCCTGGGAACGGGAACGGGGTTGGGGTGGGAGCGGGAGGGGGTGAAGGCAAGGACGAGGATGGGGACGAGGACGATGACGGAGGATCGGGGCGAGAGCGGTGGTGAGGGCAGGGGCTCGAATGGGAGCCGAGAAGGATTGGAAAGTGGCATTTTTCTAAATGCCATAATATTCTAGGGAAGCGCTGAATTTGTTGAGATCCCAAGCCATTTTCCATGTCGTAGCCGTTTCTTTCAACAATCACCCTCTTTGTGGAATAGGGGTGAACGCTGAATGGAATCTTCAGAATAATTTACAAATGCATCACATAGGAAATTGCCTGAAACGAAAAAATGAGTTCAGAATACAGCACATGAAAGTAATAGCCGTAATCTGAACGAGTTTTGCTGGAAACTACTTGCAAGAATCTATGAGATGACGAAGACCCATTACATAGGAGAAAACGGTAGAATTAGGTAAGGGGCGGGTTGTGCCAATACAAATCGTGCCGACAGAGACACTGAAAAAATGATGTGTGAAAAAATGTTACGAACAGAGATCGCAATATGTGTAGCAGGAAATATTCCAATGTAATGCCACTAATAGTGTACAAAGTATTGTTTTCTGAGGTAGCGCTTAAATTTTGTGCTGTAAAACTTCTTCTGGCGACTTCACTCACAAGTACTGTACAACGTAAAGGAATCCCCCTGACCTCTCCGATCCATTCCGATGTGTATCATACATTATTCTGAAATCGTTATGCGATGTTTTCACCTCACTTTCTTTTGGTACTAACAATTCTTTGCCGTTTGCAATTAATCTTCATTTGCAACACAAATACCTATGATGGTATATAAGAGTGTCCATTAGGACAAATGGACACCCCGATGTAATACATTCGACATTTGACATTCTGATGTTACACTCGGAACAAATTTAGGCGGCTGAAGTCACTTGCGAAGCTTTCTGTCGCCGCTCCCACGCGCTATCGCGTCGACAGCCTCCTCGTTTCTGCATATTATTCGGAATCGCGCAACTGACATTGTTAGGAATCGCCCAACTGGACATTGTTATGAATCGTCCAACTGGATTGATTGATTGATTTTTTCGTGTTTCCGGGCGCGTCAACTACTACTGTCATTAGTCCCGTTATTGTAGTGCATGTTTGTTATCGGGAGATGGCGGTGATCTTTCCCCGCTGGATGGCGAGATTCGGCGCCGACCTACCGTCGGCTAGTGGGGCTTCCCCCTAACCTGGACTCTCCCACCAGCGGGGCACCGCCCCAGCCGGGACAAGCTCTAAGCTCCCGACCGGTCTCCCGAAATATGTGGTAGTGTAGTGCATGTTAGTGTAAATGTGTGTGTAAGGGGAGAGGATAGGACAAGGAAGAGGAAGGTCAGATCGCGCGCGGTCCGTGGCCCGTTTGGTAGGGTACTGCTCCGGCATTCGCCTGGTGTTGAACGGAGAAACCACGGAAAACTACGGTTCAGAGCAGCCGGCCGCTAGAATTCTCCTGCAGACAGCGACTGAATTCGACAAAACTAGTAATGCACTACACTATGTGGCAGTGTAGTGCATGTTAGTGTAAATGTGTGTGTAAGGGGAGAGGATAGGACAAGGAAGAGGAAGGTCAGATCGCGCGCGGTCCGTGGCCCGTTTGGTAGGGTACTGCTCCGGCATTCGCCTGGTGTTGATCGGAGAAACCACGGAAAACTACCGATCAGAGCAGCCGGCCGCTAGAATTCTCCTCCAGACAGCAGTTGAATTCGACCTAGCTGAAAAGCTAGTGTCGAAAATCCTGCCGCCGTCAGGACTCGAACCTAGGACCTCCCGGTTAGAGGCGCTGCAGTGACATCAGTTGGTGCACTGAGTTACCGCTACCGGTTCCAACTGGACGTTGTTACGAATCGTCCAACTGCACATTGTTAGGAATCGCCCAACTACACATTGTTAGGAATCGCCCAACTGGACATCGATAAGAATCGTCGCACTGGATAGGGACGATAGGAATCGCCCAACTGAAGATTTCTAGATGCCGGAAATTTGCCTGTGTTTAACATCAGGGAGTCAGGGGCGACGGAATAAACTTCATAAGGTTGACTGTGGTTTTCATAGTTTCCCCTGATCACTTCCACGTGAATGGCAGGAGAAACATCGTAAACAAAGGACCACGGACCGCGCACCATTTTGCCTCACCATCCTCTTCCCATCTAGTCTGGGACGGCGCACCGTACCTTGCCCCTCATACCTGGCGCAGGATCTATCCCACTCCGGATTTTATATGGCTGTTAATAACTCAAGGGAAGAGAAAGATATAGCATGTACGAGCGTAGACGCCTGTGGCGGCAAATGCCCTGTGACAGAGGATGGAATCCTATTTAAAGCATGAATGTGGGAACACGAGCATTGTAGCGTATACATACACGCTAACCACGAGATGTTTGGCACATAACCGCTAGGGAGCGGATTTTGATGACATCGCCAATTGATTTAAAATATTTTTGAAGTTCCCTAAAATTATAGAAAACCCATTTGCATTGACAGACGAACTACGAATGACTAAGAAGAAGATGATATATGTGCGTATTTTGCATCATGATTTACTCTTGAATCTTGGCCTCTCAGAGATTTTCAAATTTATTCTATTGTTAATAATCGTCTAAAATGCACAAATATATAAAATAAACGAATTCTCAATGAAAATATGCGTATTACAAACAGTACTAGATGTTAACAAATGTAATTTACGCGATCTGTCAAAGAACGACAAATGAGATCTTCGATTATATTATTGCTATAATAATAATAATAATAATAATAATAATAATAATAATAATAATAATAATAATAACAATAATAATAATTATTATTATTAGTATTAGTATTATTTATGTTATTACCAAAGTGAAAAATTGTTAACGCTACTTATTATAGTTATTAAGATTATAAACTGTATTAACTATAACTATATTAAATATAAACTATATTTTCCACGTATCGTAAAACTATGTTCATCGCGCGCAACCGATAAAGCAAACATCGGTGGTCAAACAATCTCAGCGGACTCTCAATACGTTTGCCGAAACTGTCCTTGAGTGACCGGGCACCTCGTAGACATTTCATGGACATTTCCAGCGTCGTTTTTTTTGTTTTTGTTTTAATTCGTTCGTGCATGCGCGAGCACGGTAATAAAAGTCTCCACACCACTATTATTACGCTTTTGAAAGGATAAAAAGGTAATCTCATTGCGGTGCGGCATAGGAGAAATTTCGCGGAGCAGATAGTCCCCGCGGGCAACACGGGTACAAATTTGATTCTAGTGTGAGCAGCGACGCTACTGCGACTGTGCGTAAATGAGAGAAAAAATGATTCGCAGAGACGCGCTCACTGCGTAACCGGCGTAACGCTGGGCATCTCCCCGGAGGGGGTTGCTCGACAAAGGATTGTTAACAAACCCCCTAATTACAGTGCTACCTCTCAGGTGATACGACGAGCCGGCGAGACTAAATGTGTCGCCAATTCAATATGCAGAGCAACTGTCTATACAAACAGGCGCGCCAGAGTACGCGGTTACGAATTTCCAACAAGGTTCGTAGAGAGGGACGTTCTGGTTTTGCGTCTTGGTAGAAATGTTTGAAACCCCGTCGCCTGAATGCGAATCGTACTGGGCTGCTGTTCTGATTGGACGATTCTGATATGAATTTCGTACGGATGACGTGTCAGTACCGTCAACAATGGGCAGCGGACAATTGCTCGACACTTATTTCTCCATCCTGCTACCGTTCTCGCCATCACGAGTGGGATCATGAGCTGATCAGTGATCACGCTCATCAATTTGCTCGCTTCCAGCAGTTCTATGAGTAAGTCGATGTTAGATCAAAACTCATATTAGCGTCAATAGAAGAAGGTTAAGGGTAAGGAAAAAAAGAATGGCATCTAAATCAAATAGCTCTTGTGAAAATATTTTGTGTCATGAATTCAGATACAAAATTAATCAAATAATTTTTACGTACCACCGATATATTTTGCTAAGGAGATCGCGTTGGGAACGATCATTTCGCACGTACCGAAACCTCCGCGTGCTGATGGGAAGTAAAATGCAGGGACATAGTTATGAAAATTGGGATGGAGTTATGTAAAATGAAATATCGAAATTTAAATCTGAAACAAACATGGTTGCTAGAGCTGGATTTGAAATACGTAGCGCAACTGAAGAACTCTAAAACTCATACAGTGAAAAGGGGCGAAGCAATGAGAGAAAGACACAATTCAAATATTGGAGACAATTATCTGTGGCGCACAGTGATGTCTGACACGTAATTGTTCGGCAATAGTATCGATGACGAACGTTTCTAATTTCCATTTACGGCGTTTACTCAGCATCGTGACTGTCCAGCGGTCTGAGCGGCCACCGAACGTCGCTTGATTCGCGTGCCACCACCCGAGACGATGTCAAGCGGTCGTATCTCACAACTCGGGACAGCATGGCCAGAAGTTTGAGAGCGCACTCGGCGAAAATATGCGACACGCTTCGTTGAACAGCCAGTTAACAGCGAGCAAGGCTGTACGTCCCAAGAAATAGGGGTGAGACACCCGAGGACGGTCGAATCTTTCTTTCCTGTTCCGGCGATTAAGCGAGGCGGACCGTCGTTTATGAGAAAGCACCGTTACGATATCGTATGCGCATCATGAGAAGGGAAAAGCAGCCGTCGGTGAATATACTCTCCATTAGACCTCTAAAACAGATATCCAACTTCTCTTAATCTGATATATTAATGAAAATTATATACAAATGTATGTCGTCTATGCTATCTTACATAAAATTAATACAAAATAGCGACTTCCCAAAGAACTGATACTAACGGGCTGTTATTCCTTATTCAGATCATTATCATAATGCTTATTTTTTAATTTTTATATCTTTCTTTACCCTTCTCTACATTATTTTTTCTTGTTCTTTACGTGTGATTTCCTGCTGAAAATACGTCGCGAATAATATTAACATCGTGTGGCGCACTCTGGAGCGTGGGAACACCGAGAAGCGAAGGAGGTGGTGCAACCGACGCGGCGCCGCGACGCAATAGGGGTGTGGCGAAAAAGCACCCTTCCAGAGTCCACCCTTCGAAGCTTCTCCGTATGCAAAAAACCTCTTTACTTTCTACGCGGTCAGCAAACCGCAGAAAGGATTCAGTTTAACGGCGAGAGCCGAGGATTGCCGGAGGTGAAGTTATCTCGCGTCTAAGATCAGGCCACGATCATTGGAGTACAACTGACTTGCATGCCGTGCGAGGTAACAAATACGGATTATCCCTTTAACAAGTTGTGAGAAAACTACGTTTGCACTTTCTGAACAATTTATTATTGTGTGTGATTACAGAGACTCTCGCAATTGAACGTAATGTACTGCACATGTTTAATGATACCGTGAATTCTTCTCATATTAATATTTCAAGACAAAAAAATATGATTTTGGTATTTAAGGTTTCCTGGAAGAACTAGTGGAATTTGAAAGCCGAAAAATATTTTATTAGATGTAAAATTAAATATTTTGTGTGTTACCTACCAACAAGCATTGCACAGAAAAGAACGTGCATCATCAGAAGCGCGCTTTGAAACGTACCCGTAGAAATGTTTTCCTGGGCACAGAGTGACGACAAACAGATTAGTTGATGGTCAGATTTACAGAGAGCAACATCGAATTGAAAATGGGCCCGAGAAGAAAAATGGCGGTGGAAGAACGAAGACTTATTTTTAATTTAGCCATGAGAGGAAGATCACTACGAGGTATTGTGAAGACTCCTCATTCAACTCTTCAATGTATAGTACACACATTCAAGTACAATGGCAGATTAATCAATAAAACATGGTAGAGGCCGCAAACCGATACTCAACGAAGGGAATAAAAGAAATATTGACTATCACATCAGCAGAAATCCTTGCCAAAATGTCGTTAAAATGATTCCGTGTGTAGTTTGAACAACAGGGGGAACTGCATCCACAGAAACCATACAAATAGCACTATGAAACGTAGAGTAGCTAAATGGAAGAGTAGCTAAGCAGAAGCCTTGGATTAGTAAGGCAAATTGGCGAAATAAACTGAAGTTTACGAAATATTACGGAAACCATCCTTCGGAGTTCTAGGAAACTATGATTTTCAGTAATGGAAAGGAATTCAAATGGGCAACAGTGCGTGCGGAAGGATAACGCAGCCTTTGAACATACAAATTTGCGAGCAACTGTACTGTACTTCGGGGGCTGCTGCTATAAGGCTGCTGGTCGGCGTCAGGTTTCGGGAAATTCAAATTTTATTGATTCCACGGTTAACTAATTTGGATATGTATATCAATTTTAAAAAGCAAAGCCTAACACAGTGCAGCGAATCTTGGACTGGGGCAGATATATTACTTTTAGTAGGACAACGCACCTTTCCACACGGTGCATATTGTGTTGTTGCTATATAATGTACCAAAGCCACTTGAAAAGCCGCCACAATCACCCGCTCTCAATTCTATTGAGAACGTGTGGTGGGAATTGGAAGAACGTGTGCAAAAGCATGAAGTTCCAAATAACAAGAGCCCAAGAGAGTCCTCGCTGAAGAATGGAAGAAAATCGCTCAATTTACAAGGAAGCTTGTAAGATCATTGCCAGCACTACTGGATGTAATTATTCGCCCTAAAAGTCGTCCAAAAAATATTGACTTATTATTTATCGTTTATCTCGAACCCAAATTGCCAGTGTTCGTTCATATTTGTAGTAAACTGCATACGCATTACGATGTTTTATTTATTATTTATAACTTACTCATTATTTCACTATATTTTTGTCATGTATGAGTGAAGAATGTTTGCCTTAATATTTATCTGTTTTGTACCTCACTATTCTGCAATAGATATTTTTCTACGCTTTGTGATTTCTTACATAGTGTACCTGCAACATTTAAACTGCCAAAAACTATCGTCTTTTATTAGTCTATGATATACTAATATAAAGGATTAGAAAGATTGGAAAACATGATAATTTGTGACTACATTCCAATGCCGAAAAAAATAACTGGGTGCTACAACAATGTATACAAATGTATAATATACTAAAAAATAAATGCACAGATTTGCTGAAGTCATTTTCAAAGTCTATTTAAAGTCAAGGTGGTTTAAAGGCGGGAAATGATTTTATTTTTTAAACTGCAGCCTAGCTGTTGAAAAAACCTGAAAAATTCACAATAATGTGTTAAGAGGATCGTTTGAGATTTTTTCGAAACCTTGCCATGGTTGTAAGACAGAATAAAAATAATTTTTTGTTGTGTTTTTCAAAACTATTTTTTGTGTTTGAATTTGGATCTAAGAAAATATAAAAAAATATTTTCCTGATAGTATAAATTGTTTTATTATTTATCATTTTTTTCAGTCAGATAAAAGTGTTAAAATACGGAAAAAATTAAAATAAAAGAACACATTTTGGCTACACAGGGATGTGGGTGATGGGACGGGGGCTAAGAAACCTTTGAAAAATATTATTTTCATGTTAGAATTATAACGTAATCAGACATACGTTTTTTGCTTTAGGCGAACTTTTTACCATCTTATCCATGGGTACCCTTTGAAACACTATTTACAATCATAATATACCATTTCAGCAGAAAATAGTTACGTATTTAGCCCCTTTCTCAAGAATTTATTAGAAACAGTGAAAATTCTGGAATCTTTGAAACCCTACTTATGTCGAGTATACAGCTGTCCAAGGAGGAAACAAAACTTCGAAAAAAGCTCTTAAGACAATTTAATGCATATTTTGTGTAACAAACTCCTTCGATATTTCGAATGGCTAAGCCGCAATAAGCACTCAAAAGTTGGTTTGAAAAAATACTTCCTATGCAAAAATGTGGATTTCAGAAACACATTGCCACTCCAGAAACGTAAAATGTTTATTGCTTACGGAAGAAATGAAATAGATTTATTCGCAAAGAAAAATTAACACAGAAATAAAAAAGCATTCAATTTACACAATTCAATTCCTTTTCTATTTCTTTTGTAAATAATTAACAAATTACATGTTTCTGAAGTGTTTATATGTCTGCAGCGCAAATGTTTGCATAGAAAGTATTTTTTCAAACCAACTTTTGAGTATTTATTACGGCTCAGCCATTCGAAATATTGAAGGAGATTATTAGACAAAGTATGCTTAAAATTGACTCGGAGAAGAGCTTCTTTTCAAAGTTTCGTTGTTTCCTTCCTAGACACTCTGTATAGAACATAACACAAAATTACGCATGAAATATATTATATTTTAGAAATAATCATCACACTTCAGTTCTTAGATTCTCGACAATTGATAAGAAGCTTACATATTTTAAATTATAATTGCAAAATGATGTTTAGTCTAAAGTATCAATAATAAGAATATGATACACGATCAACTTCTATTTCCATTGAAACACGAAACATACCGAAGGACAACGATACATCCTGAGGACGTACATGACAAAAGATGGATCACACAGAATGCAGAAAATGTGAACCTCAACGTCACTGGCAAACGGTGGGAGCGCGTAGAAATGAGGCATCTGATAAGTGGCCTGATCGGCTGCGGAAATTGCGGGGAAGGCGCGACAAGGCGCCACCCGGTCGACGCGAAGCGCTGCGGGGCGCGGCCGGAGGCGGGGCCGGGGGCGGGGCAGGGCAGGGGTCAGCACCTACAGCCGCGTTGACAGCGCAATGCCTCATCCGGGCGTCGCGTGAACGAACGCAGACGAGCGGCGCCTGCCTAATGTCTCTGGCTGCGCGGGGACAGCGCGGACGGTGTGATGACGGCGCGCGGACGGCCGCGGGGACCGCGCAGCCCATTGCTTTCTTGCAGTACATGGTCACCCCATGCCCACGCCCTCCACCCACAGTGGGAATGGGGCAGGGAAGAACGCAGAAGTGCGGGTAACGGGGTGGTGGGGCATCTGCGGAAGATGGCAAGGGGCGATGGCACAGCGATGGAGTAATAAGGACATTGGGCGGATCCCTGGAGGGGGAGAGGGGGAGAGGGAGGAGAGGGGAAGGAGAGAAGAGAATAGGCGGAGAGGGGAATGACAGGGGGAGGAGAGGGGATCGTGATTGTGGAAAAAGAGGCAACGGCGGTTTGCGAATGTAAGATGGCAGGGAGGGCCTGTAGGAAGGCAGCTTATGACGATAGGGATGAGGCAGAGCAAGGGAACAGGCAGAAAACAGGTGTCCGAGGAGAGGGTGAGAGTTACGAGCGGGGTAGGGGAACTGCATGAGACTCGGACAGACTAGGAAGCAAGGTGACAATGGGAGAGGGAAAAGGGACTGGGTTACAAGAAGGGGGGCGTGGGTTGGGAGGGGGCGAGGCGCGGGGCGGCGTGGCACGGCGCTGGGCTTGTCGCACTCGTTCCAGGCGCGGCTGTTATTCATTTCTCGTTGTGAGACCCTCGCGGCATCGCCCCGCGCAGAATGGCTTCGTCCCTCCCTATCCCCCATCCCACCCGCATCGGCGCTAACCGCCCCCGCGCCCCGCCCCTCGCCCCGCCCCTTCGCCCCACTTCCTCGCCCCGCCCCCTCGCTCCCGCCGGCTCCGCGCTTACTCCAGCCCGGGAAACGTATCGACGCATTTGTGCGCGCGCTCCGGTCGTCCCAAAGGCGCGTACGCATGCAGGTTTACTGTTTCGCCCCGTGCAGATATACGAGGTGGTCGGAAGCGCTAGTAACAAATTTCAGGTGGCGGCGGGGGCGGTAGAACGGGAAGCGGGAAACAGGCGAGCGGAGGGTGGTAGACGGAGGACGAGCGGAGGGTGGTGAGTCAAGGAGGAGAGTGCTGGGTGGATAGTAAATGGAGAGACTGGTGGTGAATTGTGGAGGGGGAGGAAGGAAATTAAAAGGTGGAGGGTGGTGGGAGGAGTTTTCAGACTGAAGGTGAAGATTGGAGGGTAGAAAATAGAGGGGGGAGTGGGGGTGACCGGTGGAGGGTGAAGGGGAGAGTAAAGGATGGAGGGTGACGGGGGAGTAAAGGGTAAAGGGTGAAGGGGGAGAGTAAAAAATAAAGAGTGGAGTGTGAAGTGGGAAAATGGAGGTTGAAAAGTTGAGAGAGAGAGAGAGAGAGAGAATGAGGGTGGTCGTTGAAGTGTGAAAGGAGAGAGTAAAGGGTGAAAAGGGAGAGCAAAGGGTGGAGGGTGAAGCGTGAGTGGCTCTAGGGAAACTGCGTCTGCCGTTCGCAGCCAGCTTCACCTGGGTTTCCGGCCCGCACCTGCCGCGCCCTCTCCGTTGGTGCCCGCGTTCCGCCTACGCGCGCGCCTCAGCCCAGGTGCGTCTTCATCGCCTCCGTGCGGCTGCCCATGCGTCACGCTCACGGCAGCGGGAGGCGGGATGAGGCGGGGCGAGGCACACCGGGAAAGAGTGGAGGAGGGGCGTGGTCGGGCGGGGCCCAGGTGTGCTCCTTCCTTCCGCAGCGTTTGTCGGTGAGACGGCGATATGAATTATTGCTCGGCGATTTTCTGCGAGATAATTTGCGAATTTTCTACCACCCAGGCGAGAAACCGCGACGATCGTGTCCGCGTCTCAGACGCCAACGAACGAAAGTTTGTTTTCAAAAAGTAGTCTTCGTGTTTTCGTTTAGCTATTCTTCGTGACGTCCGTAACTATTTAACGCATGTAGGCGAGAAAGATACTTTCGATTACAATAATGGTTAGAGTGTGTGTTCCAAGTGTGTTTTATTTGTATCTATACGTAAAATTTTATCTACGAGAAACGAAATTAAAAATTAACAAACGAATAAGAAAAATAACAATAGGAGTTGCATTGCATAAATGACGCATATAGAAGAATTTATGAGGTGTAAAATTCTTAAATATCATACTTCTGAATGTTCCGTAAATGAAGCAATTAATAAAGTAAAATTCGTTCGCAGGATATTTGACACAAATCTCCTGACCTCAACATTACATTTTACTTACACATGCTATCCAGTTTCCTACGTTTTGTTTTCCAGATACTCAGTAAATCAGGTATATCCTCCTTCAGATCGAATTTTGATATTATATAAAAAATCTATTATCTATATTATTAATGTCTAATGTCCACAGAAACCGAAAAAAAATACTCAGCCTCCGGTCTTCAGCAATGTAACTATGTTTTTCTTAAAATCTCAGGAACACAGGAAAAATTCATAAACAATGAAACAGTTTCGACTTTGTCTAAAAAATATTTGAGTATGTTACTCCACCTATTCTCAAATTACGGAGACCGACTGAATCTTCACACCCGGTGCGTCACTGGGCCCAACACAGCTGTAATGCGTCACGAAGGCTCCAAGGCAGAGGATGGCTGCCGTGAAATATTTCTATTCAGGTGTTGCGTTATGGAATAGAAACGTTTTTAATGTTCGTGGTATGTACGAAAACTGTTGTACTGTGTATCCATATTTACTATTTTCTGTTCTTGCAGTATTCGCGAAGCCTTTCTTACTTAAAATATTTAATTTATTGCTGTGTTTGTTCTAGGTTATTTTGTTTGTTCTTGAGCAAGTACGAGATACGCTTCGAAAAATCGTTTTGTGTAGTTTTGTTTAGTGGTTTTTGCTACTACAGACCATTCATTCATAATTTAATATAATTTCCAAAGATATCTGCTCCATTTATTTGAAAATCCATATTTTAAAAGATTAAATTAAAAAGTGGTCTAGAATGTGGACTTTGGGCGAACGCAGCCACGAGCGCTAGCAGTGCAAGCAGTTCCAGGAATTGAATGAAAACGATTGTGATTGACTAGTTTCCGGGCGCGTCTACTGCTAAGGTCATTAGTCCCAAGTGTAATGCATGTTTTATCGTGGGAGGTGACAGTGATTTTCCTTCAGTGAATATTGACATCCATTGCCAACCTACACATGGGGTGGCGGGTGTTTTCTCTAATCAGGATTCTACCACCAGCGGGGCACTGCCTAATCAAGACCAGTTCTGAGCTCACGGCAGGTCTCCCAAAATGTGCGATGGAGTAGTCCACGTGTGTGTGTATGTGTTTGTGTAGGGGGAGAGGATAGGACAAATAAGAGGAAGGAAAGATCGCATGTGGTTCGAGCCCCGTTTGTTAAGTTACTGCTCCGAAATACACCTGGTGTTGATCGGAGAAACCACGGAAAATGCCGATCACAGCAGCAGACCGCTAGAAATCTTCTGCAGAAAGCGGATGAACTCGACCCACCTTTCCAGCTAGTCGAATTAAAATGCCTCTGTAGAATTTGCCGACGCGTTCCTCAGAAAAGGGTTCGAAAGTCTGGCAGTTATTTGTTGAGAATTATGTTTATTCGTACTGTGTACCCTCTGCTCTTCCTAAATTTACGACTTAACAATATATAATTTTTAATAACATTTTAAAAAGTAATACATCCTGCACCACTTTCACATACGAAAAACGAGCTTCATATTACTACTTTACATCACAGAATATTGTAGGCTGTATGTTTTGTATTAAGTTTTTAAAAGCCTTCAGCTGAACCCAAAAGTACCAGGTAGTTTATAAATGGAATCAATGGTTAGCTAGAAAAACAACTAGTGGAGCTACATAAGCACCTACTTTCTTGCATTATTTCCAAATTTGCACCTTTTCAAAATGTAGAGTTCAACGAAAATTAGACACGTGTCCTTCTTTTAACTGTTGTTTCTTTTCACACTGGATTTTGAGAAAATAATATTTTTTAAATTTCATTAATTTCAAGCCAAAATTACGGAATTTTTTTTCAAAAGGACTGATTTCTTGGATCAGAATTTATCTGAGGCAAAAATCTCAACGTTAAATATTGTAGTTTTGAAATGTCAATTTTTTCGCTTTTCGCCGAAAATGGGACATAGCACCAGATTTTTTATCGTTCCTTAATACATACAAGGAGAAAATTTAAAAAAATATTTTTATTGCCGCTTTAGAGAAAAAATTGTTTAAAGAAATAAAAATATCTATATTTCGCACAAAATTACGGCAAACTACTCATATTTTTGAAAAATTGAACATGAACGTACTTGGAGATCTAACTTAATGTACAGATTTCATTAAAGAAAGATCTCTATCTTCAATACTGTAGAGGGAAGACGACCAAAAAATTGCACTTTTGCAATTTTCGAAAAATTTGGGATTTCAACAAACATTAAACCTGCACGCATCCTTTACATTATCCGAGGACGAAGTTTAATAAAAAAAAATTGGCGCCATTCTTAAGAAAAGTTTGAAAATATTTTTGAGGCTTCATATAAACTAGAATCAGAAATTAAAATTTTCGGTTGAATGTTCCGAAATCTTGGGTACATTCAGATCGACAGGAGAATATCAGTTTTGGAGAAATTAAGCAGAACGGTTTAGGCGCTAGCGTTGACCACGGACGGACACTCAAGACAGTTTTACCGTCAAACGGTTTTCGGTATCCAGGACCCAAGAAACATGAATTCTGGCTACACCACGTTTCAGAGGAAGGTAATTTACAATATACATAAAACAGAGTGTATCCACTTGTCACACTATCCACTACCCACCGGCCCGGCAATAAAAGATTTTCTGGCGAAAATTCGCTGGCCAATTGTTTTCTGGTGCACGATTACATAACTCTCTCTTCTTATGAAGTAAAGGAGAGAAAGTAAAGAGTATGCATTGCCTACGCGAAAGCCAACAAAGTGATATGGTTCTTCAATCTGTTTGACTGCTCAGAGGGTGAAATGCGACTGACACTAATCGTATTTTCAGATACACTGAAAGACGTACAAATCAGATGTTCCTGATCAAATGTAGAGGGATTTTATTTTTGTTTTCTTTCAATTTCGAGTTACATTTGCTTACAGTTTTAGACAATTGATTGGAAGTTTTCGACAATTGGTAAGAAACATCGAGTGTTTAATTTTTAATGATATTTTCTAATTCTTATAATTAGAGAGTGATATTTCAAGAGAACCGATGCAGCGAAGTGGCTCAGGGCGTAGAGCGCTGACTTTGCATTCAGGAGGCCCGGGTTAAATCCCCGTGCCGGCCATCCTCACCGTGCTTTTCCACGGTCAAATAGGCGATTGCTGCAATGTGTCTCCTGAAATGCCTCGACCCCGAAACCGATTTCCGTTTAATACGTGAAGTCGTGAATGTTATCTAATTCGGTATATGTCAGGTTCCTGGTTAGGTGACTATAGGAACCCCGGGGTCTAACGGCGACGAGGCCAATTGCTCTTTTTTATTTTTATTTTTATTAATTATTATTATTATTATTATTATTATTTATTATTTTTATTTTTATTATTAGTAGTATTAGTAGTAATGGTAATATTATTAGTAGTAGTAGTCGTCGTCGTTGTAGTCGTCGTCGTCGTCGAAGTCGTCGTCGTCGTCGTCGTAGTCGTAGTAGTAGTCATAGTAGTAGTCATAGTAGTAGTCATAGTAGTAGTCATAGTAGTAGTCATAGTAGTAGTCGTAGAAGTAGTCATAGTAGTAGTCATAGTAGTGGTCGTAGTAGTAGTAGTCCTAGTAGTAGCAACAGTATTAGTAGTTGTACCCGCAGGCGCCGTAGTAGTACTATTTAGATCGCGTGCGATCCTTGGTGATCCCCCTAAGAGAATACTCAAAGTAATTAGATGCAAAGCTATGAATTATGAGGTGATAAATATTGATAAAAGATGATCGTGGCATTTTGGAACCATCCCAGCATTCGCCTCTGTGACCGAGGAAAACCACGAAAACTCCGGTCAGGATGGTCGGCCCGGGGATCAAACCCGGGCCTCCTGACTGCAAAGTCAGCGGGTTACGCCCTGAGTCACTTCGTTCGGTAATTTCCCTTTACGGGACGTATAATGGCTAAATACGAATCAATACAAAACTGAAATATGCATAAATGGCAATAAGCGTTTTTATGGCGTTATTAAAATGGATACTAGCGTTATAAATCTAAAGTTGGTTTTTAGAAGGAAGGGATTGAATGAGAAACGATTAACATACTTTTGGTGCAATATTTGAGCAACTATTCCTTTTAAATCCCTAGATCACGACTGTTATTACGCTGAAGCGTCAGCGAATTCAATGTTGCACGCATGGCCGCAAGCGACCCGGAATTTCAAGAATCCCACGCGAAAAAAATGTGCAGAAGTGTTTTAATACTAAGCTTAGAATATTTTATGTTTTCTCCTTCTTTTCTTTGTTAGAAGTTCTAAGTATAGAATAAGAAAAAATAAAGTGATATCAATGAATTTTATGAAATTGATTCACAAACTCACTGGATTTCTCCTCTGAAACAGAAGCTTGGAGAAAGCAGTTTTTTTATGTTGTTTATTAATTTTACGCCGATTTCCCGTTTGTGAAAATACGCCAATTTCGCTTTTAAAATCCCTGCGAGTTGTACAAAAGTCTTTTACTTTGAATCTTGCTTCACAATGTATTTTCATTTTTGAGTCATTTCAGTTGAGGAAAATAATACTCTATTTGTAGCTTAAATGGAGGCTAATATATAAGTGAATAGGCCAAATAAACACACATTCACAGAGCATTAATTTTGCTGTTCGTGAATACTATATTTACGTTGTAACTGAATTTTCATTAGGAAAATTACTCATTAGGATACCATCTCCGTCATTAACAACACTATATATATATATATATATATATATATATATATATATATATATATATATACTAATTTCTTACTATTTTTCCAATCAACTTTAATATGAGAAATTAATTTTTGCTAATGATATCAAGAACTAAAAGCAATGTTGCATTGCTTTACGAAAGAGTTCGAAAAATCAATGAAGAATTTTTGGTGGCCGCTGAAATTATGAAATACGATTCGCTTCAATAAAGTACCAGAGGCACTCCTGGAAATGTGAATTCTAGGAACGAAGAACAGATTCAATAATGTTTCCGTCGGGTGGGGCTAATACCATCCATAAACTGCCCATACGCTTTGTACTCTGGCGGGGACGTAGAATGAGTGAGAGCATTATTTGAAATCAGGAAATGGATTTTGAGAGCGCAAGTCTTTTTGTCAAAGCAAAACCGTGAATGTGAATAAATGTGCTGTAAATGCAGATTGAAAATGCGCGTAAATATAAAACTAAAACTGCTCGGTGCAGACTTTATTTCTGAACACGTTAGACGTCCATTTACGTTTACTCCTATTGCACAACGCAAAATTTCAGCCTGTGTATAAACTCATTCAAACTTCACGGGCTGCAGAAAACTACAGATATAGTTGTGGAAAAGCGCAAACCAGTGAAATAATATGTAACTTATAAGGTTTACTTATGTTAGTCGTGAAACGTGCATAAATCCTTAGTATTTTATTCATAGATGATCTGTTGGTGGACATTTATATTTGGAGTCACATATTTGTATATTGGCAACCACATCAAATACGCTTTCAAATCCGAATCTTGTCTGCGTATAAATAACACAGGTCTACAAAGTGAAGTCGTAGGCTTCCGCGGCCGGAGCCAAGATCATTCACATAGGTCTACAAAATTATACTGGTTGTAATGATAAAAAATATCAGCATATTTTTCTAACCTAGTTTTTAACACTTACGGTTTTGCATTCAGTTTTGTGCCATCACCCACGATTTTTCGATAATAGCGTATCCATTTGTTACACTAAAAATCGGCCATATTTCATTTCCTTATAAATTGTGTTAGTAAAGCTGACTCAGAAGTATGATGAACTCCCACATCTCTTGAAAACTGCTTCAGAATCATCTCTGTTTAACATTTCAGCAGAAATATGCCATCATAGAGTTTATTCTAGAAACTTTGGTAGTTTTGTTTCTTTGTTCTGATGTCTTGGTGGAAACGCTCGCTTTGTTCATCACTCACGTCACCGACACTGTCAGGGAAGAAATCTAAACGGGAGTGTAGAAAGTGCAACTTAAATGACATTCTAAAACCCACAGTTTCACTTGTACACAAAAGTCTTTTGATTCCATTAACAAAATCTCATAATTTGTTTTCCACTAGAAAATGTTCACACACCCACTGAAATCTAGTGCAGGCATCTTGTTCTTCTGAAGACATAATTTGCGTGAACGCATCATTTTTCCCGCGAATATGAAAGTTCCGCTGATATGAAAAGATTCCTTTCTTCATTCTTGCTGCGCTGATTGTGGAAAGTTTGAGATCCTGGAGTGCTCCTCAGTTTTCTTTACCCGTCGTCTTCATCAAACAATTAATCCAAGCTTTATATGAAGCAGAGGGAGAAACATGTTGAGATCAATGAGAGGAACATTGAGAACACTGTATTATCTTGGCTCATAAGAAACTCATCTGTTTCTGTCTCTTCTTTATCTGTTTATAGATGGCTAGTCAAAATAAGTCATTTCATCCCCAGCAACGACAGTTCATGAAGGAACGGCTTTGCCGTTGGGAATTCGCACAGTCACTATACAAAACCCGTCTATCTCAAAAACTATTCGTGTCAGAGAATCTAAGCATATGTTTGGAATCAGGGCGTGTCATTTAGTAAATATATTTTTTTCTGATGAGTTTTCATTGATGACTAGGTAAGTCCTTATTTAGAGGGATAATTAGCCCATTCGCAATATTAAAACCAACGTATCACAAAAATGAAACGTGCAAGAGAAATTGTAAGTATATATTTGGAAACAGTGTGATACATAGTACATCACACATAGATTTCTTTCCGATGATTTTTTTACTGTTGATCTGTGTAATTATATGTGTAGATAAGATTTCTATCCGTACGCCCATGCAAATACGTTTTTCTTTATTCTAGAGTGAAATTTTCTAGTTTTAAAATTTTTGGGAACACACTCGTGGTAACTTTTGTTCATAATGCAACAACACTGTAAAAGAGACTGGTAGGTATCATGGCGGAAAAGAAAACGTATGCAGGTTATAAATCATCTACGTGAGTCATAGACAGATTTCATTGTTTCTTTACTGAATATATCGCCTTTGATGTGTTCAGTGCCTGACTTTGACTTCTGTGCGCCCTAGGCTGTCAAATGTTTTAGCGCCCTTTTCATTTTTTTACTTTAAAGCTATTTATTATGTTTAAATAAAAAAAATTGTTGTACGATATTTGTAACAGACGCAACTATTGTGTACGTATAAATAATTGATTATAGTATATGTGTAAATAATTCTCACCACGATATTGATTTCATAAATATACGTTAAAAAATATACGTTAAAAAATATACGTTATTTTTGTATTTATTTTATCTGTATATATATCAATGGATATATTTGATTAATTAACACTTTTTTGTTACAAATATGGAAAGAAATATTTCTATAAAAAGCATTCAAAAGTTAGCCTTATGAAATTTCGAATCCGCTGAAATTCATTTGACCCCAAAATTGCGCGCCCCAGGCTGCAGCCTACTCAGCCTGTTCGGTAATCTGGTACTGGTTACATTTTTGTATTGGCTCGAAAGGAAAAATATTTTTACTATCTGCTCACGTTTTCTTAACCGCTCGTTTATTTCTAGACGCGCGGGGAGAGGGTACTTAATTTGCCAACAATGTCACAAAATTAATTTGTAAATCGTTTGATGATGGAAATGTTTCTACATTGCACAGGCGCGAATATTTGTAGATTATAAATGTATTTCTACGTAATAAATTAAAATCAATAAAAAACATGCGTCTTACCTGACACTCGTAGGTGCCGTTGTCGCGCTTCTGCACGTACTTGATCTGCAGCGTCCAGTCGTCGGAGCCCTCTGCGTGCAGCACCTGGAAGCGCTCGTCGTTGGTGTAGGTGAACATCCCAGAGGTGAGGATGTGCCAGTCTCGGCGACGCACCCACGAGATCTGAAACGGAAGAGACTCGTCACCACCAGCTCACAGGTAACCGCAGATGTTGCGGTATATTTGGCGTTGATTCCAACAGAAACGGTGTGT
Source organism: Teleogryllus occipitalis (assembly GCA_011170035.1). Taxonomy (NCBI): domain Eukaryota; kingdom Metazoa; phylum Arthropoda; class Insecta; order Orthoptera; family Gryllidae; genus Teleogryllus; species Teleogryllus occipitalis. Next base: position 22,558 of record BLKR01010764.1, read on the forward strand.
CGATACAATGATGTTATCGAAGTAAGTAACGGTACTTCCAATGCCGATTGATTCTCTTATACAATTCTTATATACAATTATATGTATTTTACTTCCCATTGAAACATTTATGAAAATGTTTATAACGAACAATATTACACTTTTCAATACTTATAAAATCTATTGGTTTCCATTTCAAATACAAAATTATATGCATTTTACTGCCGTTTAAAACACTTCGAAGCATTTCTAAAAATGTGTATTGCCATAATTCGCATTGGCTCAACTTTTAGACTAGCGGAAAGAAGTATTTCATTTGTGTGACAATCATACAGTAAAACCTGACCTATAAAGAGAAGGATGACATATTAATACTGTGTAATAGTCTGATAGTAAGATATAATTATTTATGTATGTATTTTGCATTGTAGGGCTGGATTAATCAGACATTTGTCAGATAACGGTGTTCCCATGTGTGGACCCCGTTTTTATTTCTTATCCATGTCTGGAGGTAAGGGAGCAATGCCTCTAGCGGAGCGTATCCCCATCATCGTATCTAGAATACTTGGTTTGCTGGAGCTTTCCTTTCGTCACACAGCTATAGAAACTATGACGATTGCGGTAGAAGGCTACATACATATTTTTGCCCCTACTACCGAACCACGATCGTACCACGGAAAGCCAGTACGCTGTCTACGAACCACCCGAAGAGCAGAATATAAAATTACTACAGTTAACAGTTTCAAGTAGATAGAGGAGTATTATCTAAATTAATGGGTAACGGACCGTTTTGGTACCCTTGTCGATGCCGTTTTTGGTGTCACTGAGGAATGGTTGATGAGTTTATTCACGATTCCCATCTGTCTCATCCTCAGGATCTACATACATTTGCACATCATGTGGATGTCACATCAAGGCTGGAATGGCGCTAGAGTGTCATTGGCAGAAGAATTCACACAAGAGATCCGCCATGTTAAACTTTCTGTTACACTGGAGGAACATTGCATGTATGAAAGTGACAATACTATTGTTTCAAACAGCGTATTTTTTAAATGAAATAGAGTTAATATTTTAAAAGACGGAGTAAGTGTTAATTCTTGTACAATAAAAAGACGATCTGAAAAATCCTTACTTTAATTCTGAGCTCAAATGCGGAATATTTATGTTACTCTGGTTTTCATACAATCGTTTCATGTACTAGGTCCCTATTTATAAACACCTCCTGTAATTGACAACGCATACTTTAAGTATGTTTTGAAACTGAATAGGCGAAGGCCATATTTTCTTGATGATCGTAACAGAAAATCAAAATTTATTTGCAGAAAATGCAATATGAACCTTTATCCTGCATGTTTCACGCAATCACTTTGTGCTCGAGGAAATGAAAGGGATGTGTAATTTTATTTCTTCCTGGCCCTTGTCCTCACGGGCTGTGTTATCTGTAGATTATAATCTCGTCTGCCTCCGACCTGTGGAGAGCTGCGATGTTTTCTGCCTTCGGCGAATGCAACTCAACGCGCTCATTTAAAACCAGGCTATGCAAAGGCCGTGCGCTCCGCTGCTGGAACGCAAGTGGAACGCTGGAACCCTCTGCACAGCGTCCGCTAAATCGGACGGAGGATTTTTCGGAAACTATAACTCAAAACAATTCAGCGTTGTTAACGCTGAACGCTGAACAGCGCATAAACTAACACAAAACTATTACTAAGCAATATTTTTAAAACATTCCAACCAGTGGTACTAAAACAGCACGTACTTTCTCCCCCGTAATTCCATGCAAAATTACGCGAAAATTACTCAGATTTTGAAAAAATTCTACATGACCTTATTTTAAAATCTAACTTCAAGGAACAGATATCGTTAAGAGAAAAAATGTCTATATTCATAATTGTAATTGTAGGAAGACGCCAAAAATTGTTGAAATTGAATTTCGAAATTTTGCAATTTTCGAAAAATCAGTTTTCAACGAACCTGAGACAACCATTCTCTTAAACGTCCTTTACAATATCCAACAACAAAACTTAATCAAAAGCCATAGAGCCATTTTTTTAAATTTTGAAAATTTCCCAGGGGCTTCAGGTAAAGTACCCCCATAATTAAAATATCGGTTTCAAATCCAAGGGACCGTGAAGTCAGCCAGATAGATTGGGGAATATCAATTTTGGAGAAAATCAGCTGAACGGTTTAGCCGCTAGCGTTGTTCACAGGCGGACGGACGGACGCACAGACTGACAGCTGGACTTTTCCCCTTTTTCCTTAACAGACCCCGGCAATAAAAAAAAACGGCAGCGGTCCTATCGAAAATTCGCCGTTCTTTCGTACAGCAATACATAACTTTCTTTCTACTCCGTAGCGAGAAAGTAAGAAATACTATATGCACTAATGTGTTAACATATGAAAGAGAGCTCCATTTGTCAGAAGACAAATAACGAATTAGAAATGTCTCCTTGATAAACCTATTAAAAGCAAAAATGCTTTATTTACGCCAATAAACGTATGCCACTCAACCGAAAAACCTTTTGTAAAGTAAAAGTTGGGTTACACGATACGATATACGAACATGCTCTATAGAAAAAGGTAGTTCACGCATTTTTTCTACATAGAAACTGAATAAACGGATTTTTTTTTACACGGCTTGATGAGGTTCTCTGAGAGTTGCTACTGAGCACTATCATCAGAGGCGTCTTTGGCAGCAAAGCATCGCGCTGTCGATATTGGATGTATAGCGGGTTTTCGAAGCGCAAATTGAGGTAAGCAAATGAGATTTTTTTTATCTCGTCGACGGGGAAAAGAATTTTTCAATCAATGCTACTGTCACCACTGTCGAGATGATTGCAACTGGATTTTAGAAATATGAAGAAAAAAACTGTCCTTTAATTTGTGTAGCACATGACCAAATGCATGAGGAAAGTAAATGACGTCCTTTACACAGTGTATTTGGGAATGTATACTAACTGAAGGAATGCGAAAAAAAATTATAGGGTTTTAGAAATGTGAGGGATCACTTTTGCCATGGAATAATGGGTCATCGTATCAATACGCTTGATTTAACTGTATATTAATTAGTAAGGGGTTTAATTTGAATTCTAGTATATTTCTGTTTGTTTTCTCAACATCGCGCATCATTGCAGTTTCAATATCAATAGTTGTAACTTCCTCAAGAGTGTACATAATTGAGAGTAATATATGGACTTATAACTTTATAATATTTTGTGTAAATGTTTAATTATTTGAATTATGCGTGAGAACATTATTATTGCAATTAAAATAGTATCTCGAGTAATGCAAGTAAACCAATATAGTCCTGAAGTGATTTTGAGAATTTTGGTCAGGAACTATGACATTAGTTTGCTTCTTCGTGTTTGATCTTTAGATATTTTTTTTTGTTCAATAATTCTTGAAGTGTCAATATGTAATCCAGTCGAAAAATATGTCGCCAGGTTTCATTATTTTTAATACGACTTACATTATTATTTTAAGATATTCAAAACACAAAGTACATGCACAAAAGTACAAAAAATTCCCAACATTGCATTCTGAACGACATACCATATCAAATGTGGTTTTTCGAATTAACATTTACAGAAGGTAATTTATTTTGAAACACCTTGTGAAACCAGCTGTATTCCTGTGTACATATAAGAACATAAACTTGAGAATTGCATTCGCAAGTTTTATTTTCCACAAAGTTGCCGTTCAATTAAGAAATAAGTACCTACAACTACATAAGACGTTTACACGTTGGTGTTACATACGTTCATGGTTTACATTTGTGTGATTAATGTAATGATGTGGATACATTAATAAGCTTTAATTTAACATACACGCATTCAGTAGTCTATTTAAAACACTTTTCTTTAAAATAAAAAGGTCTCAACAAGTTTGCTTTGTCTAAACTAAGCCTTTAAAATATCACAGTCATTTACTTTGTCAGTGTCTGCAATAATAATTTTTTGTACATTAATACAATCTTAACAGCCGCAAACCAAGGTTAATGAACCCGACGTTAGTTCCTTTGTTTAGATAAAACGTCTCTGTTTAAAACTTTTAAATAGGTTGGATAAAAAGTAATGAGAATATTGCTGCAACTTACAACCGGTGACTCGACGTGCTGCCATCTGTCGTGACGAAAGGAACGACTATTAGTCTGTGTGTGCAGCGAGCGGGAACAGTGCTCTGTCAGTCTCCTGCAGGGTGTAAATTGTTGAATTTTATAGCAGTAGTGCAAGCGCCCCAGCGTCATGTTTACAAAGGATAGAGTAACGTTCGTGGCTCAAAATCGAATTGGCACGTGGTTAGAGTAAGCAAGAATGTGTTCAGGACTGCGTGAAGCATGTGGTGATGCCATACTCCACATTCCACGATGGGTTAAAGCGTTCACATTAGGTAGAGATGATGAGAAGGATAACCCCCATACAGGACGAAAGCCATGTGGAGAACTCTTGCATTGAGAGATTCTGGAATATCCACCTTACTCACCCCATATGAGTCCCTGTGAATATGATCTCTTCAGCAAAATGAAAGAACCACTGCGAAGAACCCGGTACAATACCAGAGAAGAAATAATTCATTCTATAGGACGGTGAATATGAGACATCAAAGACATCAAGAGAAATAGAGGCGCAGATGGAGTACGACGCCTTTCTAACATTTGGCAAAGGTCATTAATAACGGAGGCGATTACATTGAAGGTTTGTAAATGTAAATACCTCTGCCAATGAAGTCATTTCAGAGCAAAAAGTATTTCTCATTACTTTTTTTTACAACCCTTGTAATATCAGAACCTTTCTTAGTCCTAAATGACAATTTCGTCTTTCACCGCTCTTCATACGTTAAAAAAGAAATTCGTAATCATCAACATGGTTGATCGCTTTGTGAAAACCCCGGCATTTTCTTAGAGTTGGGTCTGCCCATCAATACATCACAATCTTATTTTGTCAAAAAGTTTGTGTTTGTGGATTGGAAAAAAGTTGGTACACCAAAAGTGAATTCGGAGCACCATAGTGAATGTTGAACTAGTTCTTAACAACAGGAGGTGGCATCTGAGTTCCCGCGGAAAGGACTGCAAGTACAGAAAATTCGAACTCAAATATCAAAACAAAAGCAATGTGGAATATAATAAAAAAATACGACCAAATCAGCTAGAAATCTTCAAGAAGCAAGCAATGTTGTTTCAGCAAGAAATGTTGTTTTAAAATATATTACGATTTTTCGTACGAATGAAAACCTTTCTCAGTAGATACGACGCGTTTTGAGATTGCCAATATGGATTTCGAAAATCAAAATCTACACACCAGCCATATTTCTCTTTTCTTAAAGATGTCGCCTCGTCATTGGATTAAAACGAAGCACCTATTGGATTATTTTTAGATCTTTCACAAAATTTTGACGTCATTGATCATAATATTTTACTTTCAAACTTACCTTCATATGGATTATGCGGTATTGCTCGAGATCGGTTATTAAGCAACGACCTCAGGGAGTAGATATACCTTACTGCAATGATGTAACATTATGTACACACCTTCCCGACTCTTTGTCATTTGCAAGTGGAGTCCCACAGGAATCGATTTTAGGCCCTATTTTCTTCCTACTATGCGCAAACGATATGTTCTCTTTGCGGATGGTACGAATATTCTTGGCAATAAAGAAACCGTCCATTTCAAATAAACACTTCTGAACTCCGTTGAAAATAAACGGTGTGCCATTGACTGATGTTAAAGTAACAAAATTGTTAGGTCTCTCAATTCAGTCAAACCTCCATTCAAATGAATTGAACACAAAATTAAGTTCATTATGCTACTCGTTCAGAATTCTTTCAAATTCAGTCAGTATTCATACTGCTCGTTGGGTATATTTTACAAATGTTAATTCCCGCCTGAGATGTGGCATAATATTCTGAGGAAATACATCTTATAGCTCCCGGATTTTTTGATTACAAAAAAGGATAGTACCAATAATAAGAAAATCCCAACCACGTAATTCTTGTAAGCATCTGTTTATTAATCGATGGATTTTACCATTATCTTGTCTCTTGATTTACGAATCTGTGGTTTTTGTAAAAAATGACTTACTTAAGGGCTGGAATACATTTTCAGAAATGCCAATGTCTATAACTATAACACTCAACGTAGTAATCATGTTCATCAGGTGACAGTATCAACAACTCATTATAAAAAATTCACATACAATGCATGTACATTATTTTAGAACACTTTGCCAGATGACATTAAACGACTGAATTCGGTAGAAAAGTTTAAATCCCAAGTATAATTGTTTCTAGTGCATAACTGTTTCTATACAATTAGAGATTATACTCAGAATCACAAGAAAAGTAACGTTAATTATAACAATGATCTTTAATGCATTATTTACCATTTGAATTGTATAATTGGAAACAACCTGTAACAAGTATTGCTATACAGCTTCTGGGTCAATGACCCTCATCTCGATCAGGTTTTTCGCCGAGTTTCCGTGATCTTTTGAGCAAATGCTGAGATGGACCCTTGTTTTGCTTCTGGAGATAAATGTAACTTCATTACCTGTGCACGTCTTCTAGAATTCAGTGGGAAATATAGTTATTCAAATAATCGTTCTCCATAATATCGCGGGGGGTGAAGTATTATTCCTTCACGAAGGACGTATAAGCAAGTCTGTGTGTTCGCTCGCCACGTGCTGTTGTACATCATGTGACCAGCTATGAAGCAATCAGCTTGAGAGGATTTGTTTACTTCCTCACAGCGAGCAGTCAGCGTTACCTCTAGTCGCGGAGGCGATAAGGTTTGGCTGTGACGAGGGTAACGAGCAAGATATTAAGACGTGTCGTCGTAGGTGTAATTGTTTTGAGATTTGATTTATTTGTCATGTAGGTGGTGCCATGAATGTATTAATGTGTGGCAACAGTGCATCGAATTGTCAAAGTCGCTTAAACGCTGCCGGTACTGTAATTGGACAATCATTTCTGACGAATATCTTTACAGAAGAAAGTTAGTTTTACTTTTACTTACATTTACTGGAAAAATAGTAAATCTTAATGTCCTTTCTAGAGACTATTTACATGATTTACTGTGCCTCTAAAAAAAGGCAAATTTGAAGAAAAGAACACAAAATAAAATTGACCATTTGTAAGTAGCCAGTGAAAATTCTGACCACTGGCTACATTTTTTATCTCTAAATCTAATATGCAGGCATTTAAAGCAATTTTAAGGAGTTTAAGTGTGTTTTATTACGGGCGGAAACAAATCGGAAACAGACAACACAGAACAAATAAATGATTGTTATTGCTCCCTCTTAGTTATGATTTACCGCCGGATACATTTGTTTTTACATAATTAGTCCTCACATTGCCATTAAATTTAATAACATACATTTTCTACCCTCGTGTTCAATGTAACAACCTGTATAAAATTGCTCCGCAAAATTAAAATTATCTGCAAAGTAGCCATTTCTTGAATTTTGAACTTTTTGAATTTTTAAAATCATCAATAATGATATCATTTTTATTCATTATGAATTCAATAAATCGTTATTTGTAAACTAAATTCTTTTACGTGATACGTTACTTTCCTCTGGAGGGGATAGAAGGTGAAATATGTCTACTGATACTGAAAAAGCTATGTCACCGTACCTTGTGTGTACATGCTGCAGCTGAATCTCAAATTTCTTGGCAAAGCGTCACACCGAGAGGAAACTATTTGTGGTAGAGAGAGAGAAACGTCACGTAGAAGACTTTTGAGCCTCGCTAACGACGAAAAAGCAGGAACAAGGCGCCATGAAAAGCAAGAGAGAAACGACAGAAGGGTTTTTAACGTGCGACGTCAGTGCAGGGAATTGCGGAGAAATTCTCAAAACGTTTCAGCGAGACTGTGTGTCACGCCACTCCACAAAATAATCAGTTAATGGTCAAGTTCTCATAGGAGAGTCGTCCCTTTGGTCGTTGCAATGTAATAAAAGACCTTGTCAAAACGGAAGGACGCAGAAGAAGCGAGCAGGCACGTGATATGGAGCAGGTAGGAAGATCGGTGCAAATAGTGAGCAGTCATCACAAAGGATATATTTGAACGATTGTTACTATGCAAGAAAACGTTACTTTGTACCAATTCAATTTTCTTTTATATTCTTTGTGAAAAACATGACTACACTTTTATTATTGTCTTGACAGAGCACTGCGTGTTTCGTTTCGTCAGAAATAGTGTGTCGTGTTCCATGAGGCGAAATTCAGGGTTGTTAAAAGCGCTTACAATTCATATAATATTTATTATACCATAACAGATGTTGTAAAAAAAGGAGAAATCTTGGGATAACGCAAAAGTCACCAACAGCAATGTGAGTGGGACACTGATATCCACAGATTTTTGTTTGCCGCCCTACCGCATGTAGTACAGGTTGCGTGTAGTGCAGCTAAATTAATGAAGTGTGAAATATCATAACCCATGCACAATTAAACTAAATTGGTCTCTATACTAATTTCTACCAAAAATATGATTTCCTTTTAGCAAATTGTTACTTGAGGTTATTAGTATGTTTATTCCATTAGTACGCACATCACTTTAAAGATGCCGGTAACGAATTTGGATAGGTTTGAATCATCGTTGGTGAAATCAAGTGATTTCCAAAAGCAAAACCAATTACTACAATAAATCATCACAATTACTATAGCCCGGGAGTGGAATAAAATGCCTTCCAATATTAAAAACTGCTCTTCATTAACATGTTTTAAGAAACTCCTGAATGATTTTCTTACAAAGTAGAATACATCATTGTACAATTTAAATCACTGAAGATTACCGGCTGTCAAATCAAACCTACATATCAGTTTTACCTCTTCGTTAGGAGTGTTACAAACTGATTGATATATTTTAGAAATAACTTTAATGTATTTTTGTTGAAAATGTACTTTGTTGCAACTTCTTTGATGCTGTCGGGACTGTATTTCATCCGTAGGAGCAGAGGCCGATTTAAGAAAGAAGATGCCTCCGTGAGGCTTGTACAGCAGCTGAAAAAAAACATCCTAAAAACATATTACTTAATTTTAGCTTAGTTTTCTATTGTATTAGGAGCAGCCTGCCTGGTGGGTTTTCCCCGACTCGCGGGTTTTCCGCCCGGGTCGAGCGGTCGGTGGGATGGTGTATCACTGTATTACTATATTACAATCGCACAGGGTGAATATCAGGCTGCCGGGTAGCGCGCAGACATATAGAGGACATAATGTTATTCAATTCAAATTATGTTCTCAATTTCCGTCAATGAATTTATAATTCATTCAAACAAACTTTGTAACATTTTTGTGTAGGTTTAATCTCCGATATTTTCATTTTTAAAGTTGTTTTTAAATTGTTTGTTTTTCCACTTCTTACCATTTGTAGATTATACTACATTTACATTTGTAGATTAATTATATTTTTGGACTGTTTTGTATATATCTATGTGGTGGAAGAACGTGCATGATGGCCCGAGCCTCGCCATATCACAAAAGGCATTATTATTATTATTATTATTATTATTATTATTATTATTATTATTATTATTATTATTATTATTATTATTATTATTATTATTATTATTATTATTAATTATTAAATCAGTCTACGTGTTACTAACATTGAATACTGACAGATTTTACTCTATTGTAAGACTGCTCAAGCATATAGGTATGCCATTAGTAATTTGCTTACCTGAACGTAACTCGACCAAATGGATTTTAGCAATGTCCGAAATTTGAACAGCTTTTCTCCAGCCTTTTCTCCAGGTTAAGGTAGTCACAGTTTTAAAAAATTAAATTTTTTTATTCACATTTCTGTTGTTTTGTTGGATAGACAAAAATATATAATATCAATTTGTACTGCATGTTTCGTAACACTTCACTCCCTTATTAAAACATGCATTAAAGCAATACAATTTAGAACTAGAAGGCATAATGTATCAGTTAAGAAAATATAACTAAAACTCCCAACAACTTCCTGTACATGCAATGGGATTTGGTAATTATCCTATCAGCTGATTTCTTGTTGTGTGGCTGGAGAAAAGCTGTTCAAATTTCGGACATTGCTAAAATCCATTTGGTCGAGTTACGTTCAGGTAAGCAAAAGCGAGAAGCTCGTATACAAAAGAATTTACATTAAAGATAACTCATTAAGCAGTTCTCTTTAAAAGTGACGAAAGACGAAAATATTTTCTTTTTAAACATATAATGATAATGTTCAATAATTAGGTTTACAATTTTAATATTGATTTCTTTCCTTACGGTAATTACTACTGCTGGGAGAAAGTAATTTTTGAGTTTACAACGGACAATAGTAACAAAACTTTCGCATACTTTTAAACCGCAGTATTAAAGAAAATCCCTAATTTTGCTAATAGTGATAGGTTAATACGAAACATATACGTAGGTTCTCTAAAACGTCCTACCGTCTAATATTTAGCTTGTGTACCGAATTATACTTTTTGCAAAGGAACGGCAATAATTATCTCGCAGGGAGCATCTTATATAAAAGAGTAAATTCAGGACTGCAATAAGGAGTAATAAGAAAAAATGAAATGGGGCAGCCAAGATGCGGCGGCAGCGACGAGCGCGCCGGCGAGGACGCGGACCGCAGACGAGACCGAGGCCGAGGTCGAGGACGAGGTCGATGGGCGAGGACACTCCACAGAGAGAGACGAGGACGCAACTCCGTTCCAGTGAAGGACGGGACGGGGCGAAGCAGACACAGGGACGGAACGAGGTCGCGCCCAGGGCCGCGGAGAGGACACAGGCTACGGCGCGTGGGAGGGCGAGGAGAGGGCGTGGACGTGGGCGAAGGGCGAGAGCAAGAACGAGGGGCGAGAGCGTGGGCGAGAGCGTGGGCGAGAGCGAGGGCGAGGGCGAGGGCGAGGGCGAGGGCGAGGGCGAGGGCGAGGGCGAGGGCGAGGGCGAGGGCGAGGGCGAGGGCGAGGGCGAGGGCGAGGGCGAGGGCGGACGGGGCAACGCGTCGCGGCCAGTTGACGCGCCTCCGCGGCCAGAAGTGCTGCTCCCCCCCCCCCGACCGACGGGTCGGGGCCATCTCGCCCTCTCGCCCACTGTCTCCCCTCCCCCACCCGCCAGCTCGCGCGCACCGCACGTTGCATATTCAGGCCTCTGAATTGTGCCGCGGCGAAACGTCTTCTGGGGAGGCGGCCGACGCCTGCCGCGCTCCGCCGTAGCCCCGCCGCCTCCCCCGCTCAGCTCCGCTTCGACCCCGCCCCCACCGCGCGCCTTGTCTCCGCACTCATTTTGTCGCTGCCGCAGCAGCGCTTCGTCACCCCGGGCGCGCGCGGAGGCGACACCGGAGACACGCTAGAGGTGCAGAGGAGCTGATGGTGGGGGGGGGGTGTCGCGGGGGGCGCAGGGTCGGGTGTCTGAGGTGAGGGCTCGGGAGGTGAGCAAGCGGTGCGGGACAGTCTGGCGGCGCGCGTGAGAGGAGGGACGGCGCGACAGGAAACGGTCTCGGGCGAGGCGAGTGGGGAGGGGGCGTCCTCAGAACTGCACGCGCCGAGTTAATGGTTCGCAGCGCAGTGAGTGGAGAACGAGACGGGGTGGGTGGGGTGGGCGGGGTGGGTAGGGTGGGCGAGGTGGGCGGGGTGGGCGGGGTGTGCGGGGTGTGCGGGGTGGGCGGGGTGTGCGGGGTGTGCGGGGTGGGCGGGGTGTGCGGGGTGGGCGGGGTGGGCGGGGTGGGCGGGGTGGGCGGAGTGGGCGGTGTGGGCGGTGAAGCGCACCGGAGAGCGGATGGCAGGGGAAGATGCGAGGTCGGCGAGTGGGGGCGGCAGAGGAACACCTCGGCCGTTACGTTCCCGTTTAAGTGTCAACGGAGCGCGTCGAGGAAATATTCCCGGTAGCGGCGCGTCGGGGAAGAAACGCTCTCAAGTTAATTAACGTGATAAGTGCGCGGGCAAGTCGAACACACGTCAGCGCCGCCGGCTATTAGTCTAATGAAATCACGTCACCCGACGCTTTCGTTTTGCGAGCGCCGGCGCGAAGGGTCGCGGGGGTGTGAGCGGCCGCCGGTAGCGGGGCAGGGTGGCGGCGGGGAGGGGGCGGAGTCCCAGAGGCCCGCAAGGACGAGGAAGCGAGGATAGAAGCAGGGGGACGGGGGCGCGGGGGCGGATGCGTCGTCGTTCTGACTGAATGACTGATGGCTGGCGCCGTGAGCGGGTGGCGCCGGGTGGTGGCGGGGCGGCGGAGGCGGCGCGGGCGGAGGGGGCGGCAGGGGCGGCTGGGGAGACCTTCTGGCGCCGACCGCAGGCGCCGCGACGCCGCTGGTGCTCCGGACCCCACCTCCTCCCCTGCCTCGCCCCTCCAGCTCCCTCTCTCCTCGGTGGCCGCGTTGCCTCACGCATTTTCTGCGCGCTTTTCCGAGTAGCAAAGTACGAACGTGATAGAAAGAAGAAAAAAGGAGTCAAAATAACGGGGAATAAGGAGAAAGGTGTAATGGGGAAAATGACAGAAAAGAATGTGTAAAGAAGTGAATAAATTAAATTAAACTAGAAAAAGGCAAGAATGGGCCGTAGATAGGTGAGGAGAAAGCGAATAAAGAGGATGGGGAAACATGTAGAAAGAGGAAGTCACGATGGAAAAGAGTTTGTGATTATCGGAAAAGTCACGAAAATTTAAAGCAAAACATTAAGAGCAAGAAAATAAAGATCTTAAATGAAAACAAGATGGTAATAATAGAGAAAGAAAAAAGAAAGGGTGTCTATATGACTTCTTAATGCGCGATCTGGGATTTAATTTAATCTCATCTATACTAGATGCGCAAAATAATACGATACGCAGTCTAATAAATACTGTAAAACAATAGTGGACAAACTGGGATAAACAGGGATAACAACAGGGATAAACTGTGCTATCATTTATTTCAGCAGAAGTTTGATGGATCAAATCAAACAATTTCGCAACTGCCTTCAACACCACCAAATTCATCTCTATTTTAGAACGAAGTTTTCAAGAACTATTATATTTTGAACTTATTCCTGTCTACCGATTCCATAATACTGATTTTGATATTACATCCTTTTCCTGCATTTCTGAAATTCATTGGTCAAACTACAGTAAAGTTTTCGTTAAATGAGATTTTAAACAAAGGAGATCGGAAAAAACACTGAGCAAGTATTGAGCGCGAAAGTTATTTGCCCCTAGTGTGTTGCAGTGTTTCTTCAACTTTCAGCATTATTTTATGGGACGTTGCTACTTTATTCAAACCAACATTTTGCGATCTCGTTAACATACTTTCCAACTTGTTGGAAAGTGCGCTCACACAATTTGCAATGCATGTGTCTCATTCTATCTGTCCCTTTGCAAACTTCTGAATGGCTACGTCGCTTCTTTGAAGACTCTTCGAGTTTTTATTACTTTCTTTATATTAAAAAGAAAATTCAGACTGCCTTATATGAAGACCTAAATGAATTACTCAGAACATCTCTCTAAATTCCTTTCGCTGCGGAAAGAAAGCTTCTAGAAAAATTTGTGGAACAAATTAAAATTTTACGTCATACGACTTCCTCTCGTAAACGGTTGAATAATAAACTCTTCTCCACGTACTGCACGTGGAGCAGCATCTACAAACGTACGGTTGAATATATTCGTTCCTCTCTTGTCTCCGTAAGGAAGACACGACCAACAACGACTTGTTTAGAGAAAGCAAACGAGGATAATAAAGGTGCTGTTCTCTGAGTGAAAACAACTTTCATTAACTACAGAAAAATGTGAATTCTTAGAATGTTACGATGCGCAAGTGACGTTGAATACTTGTAATGAAGGAAGACGAGCAAAGTGCTGCGATGCAGCGTTTAGGGAAACGTATTCTTCGTGCGGCCTGCTACTTTGTTAAGTGCCCGAAAAAGATTGCTTTGAAACGTGACATAGATTAAATGTTACGTTTTTTAAGCACCTAAAAAGGTCGTGGAGGGTTTTTTGTGAATAACTCGAGCTTACTTAAATTATTACTTAAAAATCTACTGCGATCAGCACCTGGTATTGAAAATAAAACGTGAGGGTATGGGTAAATAAGAATAGACATGACTTCGAAGAATAAGGTTTATTGCAGATTTTAAGGGAATATTGGAAATAACTATAACGATGCAGAATACTAAGAATTCAATGAAGTATTTATTGCAAAGATTTGAAGATGAAGTTATGAAGTGTTTATTGGATTTCTAGTTTCAAGAAAAGTGTACTAAGGTGTCTTGTCAGGAGAAAACGTGAGCCATTCGAAAAATAAAGATACCTGTTAAAAGTACTGAGAAAATATAAATGGTCGCCGTTCTTGTAGTGAAAAGTAATGTAATATATTAACAAGCATTATAGATTGTAATATTTAAAGTGTTTGATTTTCTTTCTCAAAATACTTGTCTACAATTCGTCACCGATTTTGCACTGTAACATACCGAAATGTGAAAAAGGTGCAAACTAATACAAAGAGTGCATCCTTACGATAAACTCTGGCGCACCATGGGACCGCTGGAAGTAATTGCTGTAGCATTACGCCATCTTTTCCATAATGTCCTTTACATTTTTACTTATTTCCGTCCTCTGGATTCTCATCTTCCATTCTCAAACAATGAGATCTCATATCCCCAGATCCCCAGATTGTCAAGTACTCTGTTATTCGGGTTACCCAAATGCTTACGTTCCTCTGTGCAACGCTAACGTTATCCTCTCCATTCCATTCCAAACCCGTTGTTTTCTCCATTCTCACCTACCGAATTGAAGTAACGGAAGGGAAGAACAAAATTAGCAGTTTTGTATCAATTTTCATCGCAAGTTTTCTCCCTTTTTTACTACTTTTTGTCAAACTTTTGTTAATTTGAACTTCGATTGAGAACGACATACGATGAAGTAGTTACTTCGGGTTTTGTGGAATTATATGTCAGTGAATTATTTGATAAAAAATTTTGTTCAAAAGTTTTTTGCATAGGCATGGGTACGGACAGATATCCTCTCATTCCGCTAAGAATTCAAGAGTAACATGGAGTATATTACATTTTATCCCATTTAGGCAACTTCTTTTACTCCAAATTATTCATCGCATCCTCATCGTTTCACGCTCTGTCCATTTGACACATTCCTGATCTACCTAAAGCCAGGTCAGCCATTTCTGCGATGAAACACTGTAATTCGCGTATTGTGGATAAGATCTCGACCTGTTGCGTTTGCTAGTCAATTCAGTATGTATGAAAATGACGAATGTACTTAGCAGCAACACAGAGAATAAGAAAGGAGGGCGCATTTCGGTGAGTGCCTTTCGCGACTTCCCTGTTTGTGCCAAGGGTTTCCCGACCCCACGCCCTCCGTCACTCACACCTCGTGGCCCCTCTGCCCCGCCCCCACGTGCGTCCTCGCAGTCGCTCCCGTGGCGCGACAGCTAAGGACGCAGGAGGCACTCAACTTTCGTCCTGCAACTGAAGACTGGCTATTCAAACATTTCTTTATTTACCTATTATATATTTTACGTCAAGAATAGATTAACACTGTGTGTCACGTTCAACGGGGAAAAGTGTATTACGTAGATGTTTTCTTAAATCTCTATCGTTAAATAACTCCTAAACGAAGCATTTTAGGGCCTTAAAAACTACAATTTTGAGGACAAAGGTCTCGAGAGTTCTAGCACGGGCTCGCTAGTAAAGACATAAACTGTCTCTTTAATATACAGGTTCGCGTCAACTCCGTATACACAATTCAGTTTTCTCGAAAACAGTTCTTTAGAAAATAGTTTTGATTAAGTTAAGAAGTAATCATGCGATTTTCAAAAATGTCTTTCAAAACGTTCCAGTTACACAAACTAATTGCATAGAATTTTCAACGGAATTGTAATCGCTGCACATTTAAGTAAAAATGCGCTTTATTGTAAGAACATCATTTATTAAAAATATTTTAATGCAAAAGGATTTTAAGGTAGTGTTTGTTATACTAGGATATTTTCACAGCTTTAAGTGATAGAAATGCATTTTATCTTTGCTTGGACTAAGCCTTTTCTCTTCTCACTCCCTGATCAATATTCAGAGCCAATTCAACTACAAAAGCAATTTTAACATTTAGGACGTGTTTGTTATAGTAAATAAATTTTGCACAATCCTCTCTCGTAGGTACAATTGCATTGCCAAATTACATCTTGGCATTGAAGTAATTATTCAAACCGATGTCGTATGAGGTATAACTAGAAATGACTAGTTTAGTGTGTCACTTGTTACGCAAGTGCTTCGACTCCTGCAATGCAATATTCAAGAAGCAAACTCTCAATGACTGCAAATGCTCAAACCACTCATATACGTCATTCCAGGATCATTACTCGAAATAAATTAAGAGGGGCTCCATGAATGATCAGGATTTTGGGCAATTTTATGAGATTTTTCTTTCAATTAAAATTCGAATGTTGAAGAAAAAGTTGCTACACTTCAATGGTAATATACAGGAATGCGCAGGACATATTTCATGGATTCCTAACACTGCACTTAAATTAACATTATTTACATTATTATTATAGCGTATTATATGAATTCAGATAACTATTGATATTTGCACTCTGTTAAAATAATTTTTG
Source organism: Teleogryllus occipitalis (assembly GCA_011170035.1). Classification (NCBI taxonomy): domain Eukaryota; kingdom Metazoa; phylum Arthropoda; class Insecta; order Orthoptera; family Gryllidae; genus Teleogryllus; species Teleogryllus occipitalis. Next base: position 39,087 of record BLKR01010764.1, read on the forward strand.
TTTATGCCACCATTCATTTACTTGTAGATCTTTATTTCCTTCGATAAGTAACTTGAGAGAGTATTCAACGTTAGTCGAGTAAATTCATGCGAATCGGTTCAAAAAATTGAAATATCAAAATTACAGAAAACTCATTATAATGAAAACTAGCAGTCTCAATTTGTTGTCATCAAGCATTCTTGATCTGCAGAAAACACTAATAAAATATTAAAAAATTCGGCTCATAGAATTTATAATACATTTACAAAAACACTGGCGTGATGAGTCATGGAAGGGTCTAATTGGTTTTGGATGTCTGACATCGATATAAAATTGTCTATGTAATAATTAGACAATTTTTATAGCCATTTTGAACCTAACAATTAATTATTTATACAAGGGGAAGTGGTTTATATGTTTCTAAGAATCACTTTTCAGAGACCACTATATAATTGAATATTAAGTACAATGTAACCTATTCACAGTATCCAAACGTTTCACAAAATGTAAAATAAAAGCAAAACAAAATCACAAAAACAAATGGAAACAAGTTTCACTGGTTTTCACATTTACTTATATTTGTAACTTAGACGAATTCAGCTCCTAGTTAGTCACGTAATCTTAGGTACACAAAGTCGTACACTTATGTTCATATTTCCCCAGCTAATAAATATAAACCGAAATAAAAGGGACCTAAACTGAACAGGATTTTAGAACACGTTAATATTTTTTCACATTCTAATGTCTCTGTTTGCCTGCAAATAAGAATAATAATAATAATAATAATAATAATAATAATAATAATAATAATAATAATAATCTCATTACCATATAAATAATCTCAGCTATTACAATATCACTCATTGTTTGCAACGAGAAAATGTTTCCAAAGCTTGCCTAATAGAACCCAATGTTTGACAATAGTAATTTGCGGATTCGGTGGTGTAACGGTCAGCGTACCGGACTGTTGGACCCGAGTTTGCGGGTTCAATCCTGATCGAAGCCGTGGATTTTTAAGGGCGAAAAGATCCCTCGTACGCCTTCCTTCGGAGGGGAAGTAAAGCCGGCTGTCCCATGTTAGTAGATTTACTGCATGTAAAAGATCCTGAAGCCTAAAAGAAGCCTCTGAGCAAAATTGAGATCCGCCTGTTTCGTCGCCCAAGATAATACCTCCTTTCTCCGCTAGGTAGTGAAAGGAGCGTAGCGAAATTTGCGTGGTTAGACGGAAGAGCGGGCCTGATGGCTCGAGTCTCGCCACGTAAAATAAGGCATTAACTAAAACTAAAACTACGGCAGAAAAGGCGATTCGCAATATGTTGCGCTGTGCGTTTAGCTGGACGATGGGGTTCTCTATGTTGTTCCTAGATAGTAAAACATCCTTATCTATGAGGCGGGTATATATATCTCCTCAGAAAAGTTTTAAAAAATATTTAAAATTAAGGATGATATAATACAAGACCGTTACGTTGTAATTTATTTTACAAATTTACAAGAGGGAAGTGTGGCCGAGGGTCTTATAACTTATAATGGTAACTGGAACCACACGGACGAGCGAAAATAAAAGGGAGCGGGACTGTTGTCGATGTGCTTGCATAATACGAACGATAAAATCCAGTAGTGTGGCGCAGATGTACAAGGGTGAGCTATTCGAGATCAGTGAATGTAAGCGTGTATCATTGTTCTCACCTCCATGTTACACCATCAGCCATGCATCCTGCTTTCGGCTCAAAAGGATCTCTGGACAATGCATTCTCGTGTATCGATCAATGAATTACCACTCTGAAACTGACCAGTCGTAACGAACCGGAATAGACACAATACTAGGTTTTAATTTCTAGTTATAAAGAGAAATTAAATTTGTTTGTGTTTTCCCTACGATTTAAATTTCGACTTCCCGAACTCTACCGCTAACTCGGAATAAGTCACAAAGCCCTATCTCTCCCATGTTAATGTGGCTGTACATTTGACCCAATATCTCGGAAACTATTTACACTAGGGTTGTGAAATTTTAGGAGCAGCTTCATGGAAGTGTTTTAAATAATTTAGAATCACATTTATATTTGAATGGTTTTTGTAATTTATATAAGATTTTAAGTAAAAGTCCAATTTTTTACAATATTTTTTCTATTATTGTTTGCCGAAATCCTAAAATATGAAGCATGCTGTAAAGATTTTGCTATCATGCATTTATTAATGATTTATTAGTACCCTCAGAACATTTTAAAATTCTTTTTTAAGTAGTTTCAAAGATAATGGGACAAAATGTTTCAAAAATGTCATTTTCCAGAAACCAGCGTTAAAGTTAAATTTATGTAAAATCACTGTTTTTCACCCCTCTTAGTCACAACTAGCTCCATAGCTTGATTGAGCCATTTTTAGACATTTCGAGATGAATCACTGGTAATATTACTGCGTGGTTGTTGATTGTCATCTACAGGTAAATGAACCTCATCACTATCATTTTTGACGTTTTACTATATTGATTGGCACGAAACAAACGTTTCTTAAAACACTTTTACTTCTTCTCATAATTATTTCAAAAGAAGCAAACTTCCACGCACGACAAACAAAATCTGTCAACTCTGCTATCACAAATAAACAAAACAAGTAAACAAAATAGTCATGGAAGAGAGAGTTCGTCAGTGCAAGCAACATTGAAGAATGAACATTTCTCTACATTTTAGTGAAAGATATGGCCTTCCAGATGAATTCGTTCAAAAGATATGCAATACATGAATGACTCGCAACCAATATGACCGCCATTTTGACACATGCAGATGAAGGATCTAAGTAACGAAACCTATGTTAAAATAGTGATTTTTACAATGACGTATATATAATTTTATTCAGAAAACTAAATATTTCGAAAATGTACAAATGTAAAAAAATTCAGATTTTTGCTTTATGACTCCCCTTTAGCGGTAAACAGCAATCGAGTGTAGAACTTCAAGCACATATTTCTGTTATTTCAGGTAAGAGAATACGAATGACTCGAGTAAAGTTATGAACAATGAATGGGCACAATTTGGATAGCTGTACGTCAGCGGAACATATTCTCTGATCGGCAGTGCATCCAACAAGGTGACGGGCAAGGTGACAATTATATACAAACATTTTAGTTATTTTTAGAGAAATTACCTGGGATGTATATAAATCATTTGTTAAATGATTTCTTTCGCGATATCCAGTTAAAATGTAAACACTGTCACGCTTATCCAATGCTACTCCAGCGTCGCATATGGATAACTGAAGTAGCAGCTGCAGTCTCCCCACAAACTGAGTAAAATCCAACAAGTTTATGCCTAATTAATCTTCATGGTGACATCTACAGAGGTTTCGGTTTACGGAATCATTCATATTTGTTATCACGACTACTACATAAAACACAGGGGTAGTCCATTGGTCATTGTGCTTGGTTTCCAAGACGCGAACCCGGGTTTTTGATTGATTGATCGATTTTTTCGTGTTTCCGGGCACGTCAACTGTTTTGGTCATTAGTCCCGTTAGTGTAGTGCATGCTTTTTCTCGGGAGATGGCGGTGATCTTCCCCCGCTCAATGGCAAGATCCGGCACCGACCTACCGTCGGCTAGTGGGGTTTACCCCTAACCAGGACTCCCACCAGCGGGGCACCGCCCCAGCCGGGACAAGCTCTAAGCTCCCGACCAATCTCCCGGGATATGTGGTAGTGTAGTGCATGTTAGTGTAAGTGTGTGTGTGTGTGTGTGTGTAGGGGGATAGGATAGGACAAGGAAAAGGAAGGAAAGATCGCGCGCGGTCCGTGTCCCGTTAGGTAGGGTACTGCTCCGGCATTCGCCTGGTGTTGATCGAAGAAACCACGGAAAACTACCGATCAGAGCAACTGGCCGCTAGAATTCTCCTCCAGACAGCGACTGAATTCGACCTAGCTGAAAAGCTAGTGTCGAAAATTCTGCTGTCGTCAGGACTCGAATCGAACCCGGGTTATATTCCCGAATGGGGACGATTACATTGTGCGCTTTCTTGCAATGGTCCAGTATCTCAGGTTCAGAAGACCAGAATACGGCGAAGGAATATCTATGTGCTAACCACACGTAACCTTTAACCCATAGCCGCAAGGCCGGAATACCGCTTGGGAAGCTAGAGCCGGAAGGCCTGACCCCATCAGAGGTTGTTGTGCCAGTACAGACAACGTAAAAAATAACAGTCGGATACATAAACAATGAATGCTCAAGTAGATATACTCAACCCTCACTCAAAAACCACGTATTCTCTAGATACTTGAACGTAATGGTGCTACATTACTTATCTATTAGTTTACCATGTGCAAAGAACCTCCCCATACGCATTGTTTAATGAATACGATAGGATGAATAGGATAAAGATATCTTACATATATTTAATAATCTTAAAAAACCTCATTAGTTTTCAGTGCACAACACGAGTATTCAAGTAACCTATAAAGAAACAGAACCTAATCCATATTTAAAATGTTTCCTCAATTTCTGCAAATTATGTAGAGATGTCTAAGAAAAAATTTTACAAATATCTAGAGCATATAAAGAGGTCGAAAATTATCACTATTTGAGGTATGCGACATTTCAAATAACGAAGTTAAACATGTGACATTTGCCTCTGTAGGCAATTCATTACACACTTGTGATTGGAGGATCAATCTGACGCAGTCAAAGTGTTTTCATTAATTTGCTAATATCTGTACACGCGTTTTCTCGCTCTCAGGGGCAAATATCACATGTATAACTTCGTTACATAAAATTTTAAACTATATGTTTATTGGCAACAAATTATTGTCGTCCTTTCTACATACCTTAGAAGTTTGTAATATTTGTTCTGGGCCACTATCATAAAAGATATAGGAAAAACATTACATAATCCTAAGGTTTCGTTTCGAATAATGTAATGTTGAAATTAAATTTGTAAAGTATTATTGTTATTTGGTTCACATTAACGTTATTTATTTTATAAAATCAAATTAGATAAATACTTTGTGGAAACGTATCTATTAAAATAAAAGTATCAGGAATATACAAAACAACGAATGTGAACATACTAGAACAGACAAAAAAGAATTTGTCCTTACATCAGGACGTTTTTAGCATTTTTCAAAGGAAGCTGTTTTCAGTTTATTTGGAAAAGTTTCTTCGATTATTTTGTTTATCCGAAATTACTAAATCATAAAATATATCTTCAACTTAAACATTGAGAGGAATTCGAAGTTGGAAAAATAAAGCATTTGGGAGTACGAATCTATTTTTCACATTATTGTTTTTATCCTCTAACAGATCCATTTCCATCATCAATCTCATTACTACCAGTGAACTATAAGAAAACGTTTAGGAACATTAAAATATTTTACACACATATTAATGAATTTCATCAACCATAGTTTTATTCATTAACCATTTTTACCGCTGAATTCCTCCGAATCATTAATATCTTAAAATTTTACAATAGTTAATAATTGAATCATTTATTTCAGAAACCCGTCAAACGCCAAATTTCTCATGTCGAGAAATGTGAGAAAAATTTTTCAGATTTGAAAATATTTTTTAAAATTAAAGCAGTTAATAAATGATTTTTTTTAGGTAAATATGGAATAAGCGACGTGTCTATCCTCATGGAACAATATTGCACCGCTAAAGCGCATTTTAAATTTTGGCGTTTGACGGGTTTCTGAAATAAACGATTAAATTATTTCACAAATATGTTACGAGATACTTGTAATGAATATTATAAAATTCAACAGTTCACGATAAGTAAATGCAAAACGAATATTGTTAATTCCGTGTTTCAGTATCGCCTAAATCTTCTGTGTAATATACCGACAAAACCACACACTAATTTGTTTCAAACAGTTACTCTAACTGTACATTACAACAGTTACTGTAACTATATCCATTACAACAATTTTTATCATCATTTTTTCATTTCTATGGTGGTTTATCTTAGACATAGAGGTTCCAAATTCTTTGGTGTGTCCAATTTTGTAGAATAATCTTACCGTTGTTTTGAAAGACCTTAGTTCAAAGCATAGTCCAGAAGACTTTACTTCCTCAATTTTTCTCACACAGCTTCCGCATCCAACGGTATTCTAATACCGTTGTTTCTTATCTTGGTCGCTAAGTTCAATCTACCCGACAGTTCAGAATACAGAAACAATCAGGCCGTGCCCACTGTAGCTCCAGTTTAAATTACAGAATCCTTCTAAAAAAATTCTGCTTTTTCCTAGTCACTTCCCGATTCCAGATGTGCACTTCTACTAAAATGAATTAGATATTATTCGAAAACAGAGTTAATCATTTGCCCATAATACGTATGTTTTACTTCAAATTTTCTTTCGTTTACAGTTTATTGAGACGATCAACGTTTCACAATGATTGAAGGTCACTTTCACAAAAGGTTCAGCACAGATAAGACACGTTTATAATGACAGTCTCTGCACTTCCCAGATGGTTAGCGAGATGAAATTACGGGAATACGGTATGATTTTGCAATTTGCTCTCAAAGAACCAGTACTTGCGTCTTTCTTAAGTGGAATTTGAGTTGAACTCCAGCGCAGTCATAATGGTGAAGAGTCTTGAATCCACTAGTCCTGTGTAATGCAAAAGTAGATCTGTACACAATAGAAGGCTCTAAAAGCGCTTACAACGAAAAGTTCTAAGAATAGGGGGGAAAACAAATGCATAAAATAAGAGAAAGAGTTCCGGAGAAAATGCTGCTGAAGAGTTGTGAAACCAGAACACTGAAATTAACTTAAAAGAAAGGCACCACGAAGGAAATAACCCTGGTTACATCATAGTATTAGTAATGCATATAAATAACATAGAAAAATATTTAATTAAATATTTATAATTATATATAATTAAATATTTAATTAATATAAATATTTAGTAATAAGCACAGCAACAAAATATTACTATTTGGAGAAAACTAAATTCCAAATAATAATAATAATAATAATAATAATAATAATAATAATAATAATAATAATAATAATAATAATAATAATAATATTGTTAAAATTATTTTTATTGAAACCGCATGTTTTTATACTATTTATTCATTTCTTTATGGAAAGGTACATATTACACCCTGATCGCCCACGCCCCCACACCCGTCGTTGCTTCCGCTCACGCCCACCTCACGCTATCGCCTCTTCTTTCCTTTCGTTTGCAACTTCCACTCCTCCCTCGCACACGCCCAGTCCTCGCCACCACAACCTTCCTCCCCGTCCCTCGCAACCTCCACTCCTCCCTCGCACTCGCCCACTTCTCGCCACTGTAACCTACCTCTCCCTCGCTCGCAACCTCCCCTCCTCCCTCGCACTCGCCCACTACTCGCCACCGCCCCCTCCCTCCCCCTCGTTCGCAACCTCCCCTCCTCCCTCGCACTCGCTCACTACTCGCCACTGCAACCTCCCTCTTCCTCGCTCGCAACCTCCACTCCTCCCTCGCACTCGCTCACTACTCGCCACTGCAACCTCCCTCTTCCTCGCTCGCAATCTCCACTCCTCCCTCGCACTCGCCCACTACTCGCCACCGCCCCCTCCCTCCCC
>BLKR01010765.1:0-46614 GCA_011170035.1 Teleogryllus occipitalis
TTGATTTATAAAAAGCCGGAGGACCATTGATAGTTTACGACGTTAATGATTGCTCTTCTTTCTTGAAGTACACTTGGCAGCTTACTTACAGTTTGAAGCAAGGAAAGCAGCAACCCAAATCACTCGGCTGAGTGTGTCGCTGTCCGGGCTGAGGTAGGCTCCAGGCAATTCGGTGGTGCGAACTGGCATGGGCGCGGACTCAGATGACCGGAGCTGGTGGTGGAGTTTGCCGTGAATTCGGCCAAGTGGCGGCTGCGGCTCGCGAGTGGCACGAATTTGAGGCTGGTTAGATGTGGCCGTACTAATCGCCTTGATAGGCGAAGCAGGAACAGTCGACCTTGTCTCCGTTGTCTGTTTGTTCTGTTGTCGTTTGGTTGTTGCCTCTGTCTGTTTGTTGTCGTCTCTCTCTCGTGTGTCTTTGCTCTGTTCTGTCGTGTGTGAGCGAAGTCGCAGTATTTATTATTGCGGATGTGATTGAGGCCGTGGGGGGGGGAGTCACGTGGCTGTGACTTGGGCCTATGGTAAGGCGGGAAAGTTTGGAGTGCCCGCGATCGAGGCGGTGTCACGTGGGGTGCCCGCGATGGCGGCCCGTTTGTGTTTGCGATTTTACCGGAATTGAGGCATCTGGCATGCAGGTGGCCAGAGAGCGGGGGCGGCGCGCCGGCAGTGCGCCTTTGTCGGCGAGATGCATTGACGGGCTTATTTTTGCGAGAGAGGCCCGAAGCGATTCCCAGAAATGTTTGTACATATTCCTGGTTGCTTGTCAGGTAGCGAGCGATGGGGTGAGGGCCCCACGTGCCGGGTGGCCCAGCGCTTGGCTAATGAGGGCTTAGACCCCAGCTGGCGACGCCGAGAAGCGGCGGTCATTGTACTGGGCGGGCGTGGGCCCGTGCGAACGGCGGTTTGCGCGGAAGACGCTGCAAATGATTTTATTGCCCCTTTGTAGTAGTTTCCGAAGTGTAGAAGCGTGCCGGCATGCACAGAGAGCGACTTGTGAGAGGTTGGTGAAAGTAAGCGCTTAATAGTGGGTGGCCGTGCGGGAAAAAGCTGTTAGGGGCTGCGCCTTGGCGGCGAGACTGAAAATTTGATTGCGAGATTGAACATCATCATTGGTATTCATGGTTTACAAACGGAGTTATTATTCTCATTATTATTATTATTATTATTATTATTATTATTATTATTATTATTATTATTATTATTATTATTATTATTATGTCATCTGTCGGCATTAAACTTTTATGAATCCGTCTTCCAACTGTCAACAATGTATTGCTCTACATAAATGTGAGTTGAACGTGTGTATGGCACCTAATGTTCATCAACTCATTGCTAGACCTCAAAGTTGTTTCCTGGGTCTTTTTTACATGCGTTCAACGTTTAATGAGACTTGGTTATTCTGAGTAATCAGATTGCATATATTTTTGTATTATTTGTATTTATTGAAATAGCCCGAGCGTTCGTGTGCTGCGGGAGACATTCGCAAACAAGCAGGAAATACAAGGTGCAAGACATGCAAAGACGAAATATGCAAATTGTACATTGGAAAATTATCATCAAACACATTATAAAATCATAATGTTATTTTTATGTTTATCGTTTAATAATAATAATAATAATAAAGTTATTATTATATTTAATACTCATAACTCTGTTTGAAAAAACAGAGCTTAACAATACGAAGTTTACAAAAATACGGCTTATTTCCATTGCGATTTCTATGCTTAGAAGTGTCCTTATTAGTAAAAATGATAAATCGTGTAACAAAAATCTTTGAAGTGATTGAAAACTGAACACCTTCGAGACACGAGCTATATAGAAATGTCCTCCACGCAAAGATTTTGATGAGAATGTACTGGATGAGTGGCCCGTTTCTGTGCAAGTGAGAGTGCGTGTTTCTCGGAAGCAATATACTTCGTCGCACACGTTGCTCTCGGCACAGCAGCTGAAGAAAGTGTTTCTCTCTGCGCCCCCTTCATATTACATCTTCCAACATAGAAACTCCCCCGGCGAATCCATGAGGGCGCGTCTGCGGAGCGACAGGCCCCGGGGAGGTGGGTTGCTGCGTACCCGCGAGTGCGCGTAACACTCTCAGTAGCTTTCGATGTCACGAACTAGGGAGGGCAGTGGAGGCGGGGAGTGGAGACGGGAGGGAGTGGGGCGGGAGTGGAGTGGAAGGGAGGAGTGGTGGAGTGGAGTGGCGGGAGGAGGGCGGAGTGGAGTGGGGCGAGTGAGTGGGGCGGAAAGTGGAGGGCGGAGGAGGCGGAGGAGTGGCGGAGTGGAGCGGGGCGGGGACAGGAGTGGAACGGGGAGAGGCAGATGAGGGGAGAGGAGTGGATGAGGGGAGAGGAGTGGATGAGGAGGGAGGAGTGGATGAGGAGGGAGGAGTGGATGAGGAGGGAGGTGTGGATGAGGGGAGAGGAGTGGAGGAGCGGAGAGGAGTGGAGTGGGGGCTGGGAGAGCAGGGGAGAGGAGTGGAGGAGGGGAGCGGAGGCGGGGAGCGGAGGCGGGGAGCGGAGGCGGGGAGCGGAGGCGGGGAGCGGAGGCGGGGAGCGGAGGCGGGGAGCGGAGGCGGGGAGCGGAGGCGGGGAGCGGAGGCGGGACGGAGAAGCAAGGAATATGGGTGGGGTCGTGAAGGAGGCGTGGCGGGCCGGAGGTCGGACTGGAGGCAGGATAGGCGTAGAGGAGAGCGGAGACTTGGGAAGAGGCGGTAGCTAGGCGGAGACAAAGCGTGGCGAGCGTAGCGACACAGCATAGCAAGGTGGGAGCACTGCGGTGGTGAGGCAGGAGGCAAACAGCGTGGAGGCGGGTAGGGGGCAGGGTGTATAATTCACATCGTTACAATACAAAGCAAGACAAGCTTCCCACCAGCCTATCACAGCATGCCTGACTGGTGTGTGGGTGAGAATTATGCGTTCGGGGGAGGGAGGTAGGGGCGGGGGGGGGGGCAGCCAGTCGCAGCGGAGCGCAGTGTCGTGTCAGTCAAGCGATATGAACCGGCGCGCTCGGTGTTTGCTGTCTGCAACTGTAAGCACCTGCGGGTTGACACGCTATTGAACGTCGCGACATCCCGAGGGGCACCGCAGGGGTGGGGTGGGTCGGAACGGGGCGGCGAGGGTGGGGTGGCGAGGCTGGGTTAAATGGGCGTGGTGAGCGCTTGGGATGGAAGGTAGGAAGTTGGAGGTGCAGAGTAGAGTGGACTAAACAGGTCTACGCAAACGGGGCCAGAGCGGGTAATGTGGGTGTGGTTGACACGGAAAAGGTGGAAGTGGGGAATGGGTGAGGTGGGGAAAGGTGGAGACAAAGGTGATCGGGGCGGGGAACAAAAGAGCCGAAGTGGAGAAGGCGGGAGAAGTTTGGTAGGGTGGTAAGCCTTGGGTTTCTGGTTTTGGGGTACGTCGAAAACCGATTACCGGGTAGGGGTGAATGGACGCCGTAGGTTGACGCAACAGAGGTGAGTGAGGTGGGTGTGGTTGACGTGGGAAAATGTGAAAGAGGGGAAATGGGGGAATGTGGAAGTGTGGTAATGTGGAAATGGGGGTATGTGGAAGTGGGGACATGTGGAAGTGGGGACACGCGAAAGTGAAGACGTGTGGAAGTGGGGACGTGTGAAAGTGGGGAAATGTGAAGGCAAAGGCAATCGGTGGGGGGACAAAAGCGACGAAATAGAGGTAGGACCAGACCGACAGGCTGGTAGGGTAGTAAGCGCTGGGTTTATAGTTTTGAGATGTCGGAAACTCAAAACTCTAGATATCGGGTGAGAGTGTATAGAAGAATGTGTTCAAAGACAAGAGAAGAGTTAAAAAGAAGGTATGTGAAGGGGTGGGAAAGAAAAAAATAGGGTGATGATAGTAGGGAGTGGGATGGTTCTCGGTGAAGACAGATTTTAGAGCAGTGGTTGCGTGGCAATCACATACATATCATGGCGGAATAATCGTGCCCGTGAAATTGAGGTGAATAGGGAACTGAGGGGGCGGGGTGCTTAGTGACGTCATGCGAGTGTGTCCTCCTGGGACTGTTCGTGGGCGATCATCTGCGTAGGGGGCGAGGGTGGGGTGGGCAGGCGTGGGGGAAGCGATGGATTAATAGCTGCTCCAGGAGGTGGCTGGGTGCTCCGTCCCTCTGGGTCATGTTGAGCTGGTCATGTTCGAGGATGCTAGGGAACATCAATGGATAGCCTGGGGGAATGTTATGGCACAAAAGGATGTTTACGAGATACTGCCCTTATTCAATTACGGCGAATCCCATTCATATTCCCTTTGGATCTGATATTCCACTCCGGACTGGAAAGAAAAGGATATTTATAACGTTTGCACAGTGCAGATCTAAAACGTATGTTTATTAAAACTTAAGGTTTGGAGAATGTTAAGCATTGATAGAAGTATACGTTCTTGTCGATAACAATTTAAAACGAACTGATATAACAAATTATCGAAGAGCTTCCATCCGAAGCATCATTGTCTCCTATATTATTTCAGTAATATGCATAACTTTTGCAGCTCTCACACGCAACCAATTTTTATAAATGAGGTCTCTAAAGAAAGAGACTTTTACGGAGGCATGACAAATTGCATTTTAACTTTAAAAATATGATGGATTTGTTTATAAAAACGCATCTAAATATTGAAGTCAAACGCAAAGCGCAGTACTTGGCCAGATTTTTGAATCTATATCGATAAATGAATCGTAAATGAAGCGTTTTAGGGCTTTAAAACTAAAATTGTGAGGCCAAAGGCCTCAAAGAAACGTTCCTCATACTGTAATCAAGAGGATGAGATCATCTGGAACATTCTATTACATTTTTGCTGGTTCGCCGCTTCTCGATACTACACACCTGTTTAGATCCTGTAGAATCTGCAACTGTATGTAAAATTAAACGTATTACTTGATATTCTACGCGGTTGAATTACACGAGTGTACCTCTCTGCTCGGTAATAACGTTAAATAAGAATAATTTTATTGACAAGAGTGTATTGCGACAGTGGTTCGACTCACTTCTTGGGGAATCGTCCGTGATCAGGTGAAAATTACCTGGAGACTTCTCTCCCAATCAGGTCCGCCTTCTCTTACGTAAGTCAGGTGCCGGATAGCTCTGAAAGCAGTGAGAGTCTGAAATAGGGGGCGGTGGATGGAGTGTTGCTACTTTACCAAATAAAAAAATGTTCTTGAAAGAATGTAAAATTTAATTAAAATATCATAAATTCTGCGTGTGTGCTCAGTAATACCATTGCCCTTCCCATAATCCTTAATTCTAATACAATATTAACAAAAGAAAATCTTAAAAATTAAATTTACAGAAAATTTTAGGTTAAATGTTAATTTAAAAGAGCCAGTGCGCGGCCGATACTCTCTGTGCGAATTGTTATAATTTTCTTTTTTATCGAGCATCAATTTTTTATTAATAATGCCCGAAGCGCGCAACCACAGCAATTGTCTGGCACCCCACTGACATCACCATTTTGTCGAAGGGCGACCACGACTCACAGCTGTAGGGAATCCACTTCCTCCGGTCAACGGCTTTTCTCGTCTCGGACGGAGCGAGTCAGGTGTCCGTCGGTCGGGAGTAGGGCCGGATCCTTTCGTAGTACAAGTACTCCTGGCATCGTCTTCCCCTCCCGCTAGGGGTGACGCAACGAGGTCACCACAGCTCATCTCGTTGGCAGGTGCTCGGATCGCGCGATACTAATCGGATTTTAGTCTTCTCAATTAAATTAGATAGATAGAAATTTATTCTACAATTGGGCAAATGATGCCCGGTGGCAGAATACAAAATTACAATTACAAATAAAATACTAATATATAAAAAATAAATATAAACAAATAAATTGACTTTGTCATTTCCTATATATGCAGATGGCATTTACATTCCTATACTAAACATTAAAATGCATTTACACTAACATATAAATGAATAAACTTACATATTACACAAATATACATACATACAAACAAACATATACACGTACATACATAGAAAGACGAAAGAACCCTCACATACACAAACAGAACTTATTCAGTCATATTCAGAAGAAATGAAATCACTTCACTTCACTGCATAGCATATAACTTTATCTAAATATTAATTGTTCAGTTTTTACTGTAGACTACGCATAATCGCACCTTTCACTTCACTTCACTTCACTATACGTTTTCACCCTATTGACTAATTTCCTATATTTTTTTCTAAAACCACGCTGAGCAAGGAAAGGGCTCAAAAACTGTCGCAGGCAAATCGTTCCAATCTACTATCGTTCTGTTTACAAAGGAAAATTTCCCTACGTCCGTTCTTTGTATTCTTGTTCTAATTTTATATTTTTGATCAAATCTATTTTAATAATCTGGTTTATCTAGCCTTCCCCGAATTTCCTGCCATGCGGAGCAACCAACGTAAGATTTATACACCGCGCAAAGTCCTCTTCCTCCAATACTACCACGCGAACTAGTGTGGCTGTATTTGCCACACGTCGTACCTAGTGCGATCAAGTAGAGAGAATTTCCATAAAACAAATTGCACCAGCATGTAGCAGAGAGTATTCGAGAACTTAGAACTCTACTGAGATCAAATTAATAAGTAAATTTTTGCGGGCACTCGTCCGAAGCAAGATTTTCTTTCCTACTTCTGAACTCTTTTTGCTACCATCTCATGATTCTATCTGATCCTTTGGCGGGCACAGGCGAGCTCGCCCCAGACCTCTGTCCTTCCCTCCAGTCACTCAGAAGTTTTAGAATGTTCTCTAGATTTTAGTAAAAGGTTATGCAATTGGCCGAAATCGCACGAAATTCCCCTCCAATCACTAAAAAGTTTTTACAACAGCTTTTAGTGGAAATTCCCGAAATCGGCGCTCTCGCTTGCACTAGATGTACATAAAACGCACGGGTGGGCTGTGACACAGCTGTCAATCCCCGCGTTTTTCGTAATTCTCGGGGGGGGGGGGTACTCGAAAGGGTGCATTCGTTTAACTGGGCCTCCCCCTCGACAGCAGCGTGTCGCGGGCACAAAGAAATCGCAGCTACGCACGACGTATTAACCCTCCGCTCGGAACTGGCATGGATTCGCCCAAACTTGGATTCTGCGACGTAGGTCTCAGAAGGAAATTTATTTTTATACTGATTAAATATTCGGTATCATCACAGTATACTGTATTGTATTGTTATTATTTACAAGGATACATACAGAACAAGTGACAGAGGATAACAAGGTCTTGAAGAAACAGATATATTACATGCTCAATGTGGAAATGGAAAAATGGGAAGAGGGTGGGGTATAAAATGCGGGATTTCTCACACGGGTACGCTAGTTTAAAACAAATTTCTAGAATAATTCTCAGCTTATCGTGCTTTTCTCTTCGTACTATCTTGAACCTACATTTTCCAGCTCGCCTTACTCAGACTCACTTGAATCTCTCCCATGGTCAGCCATTCCGAGACCTTCATTTTCGTGAAGACCAACAGTCGCACCGATTGATGAGAGCGACCGCGAATTGATTCTGGCCAGCGATTGGTTCCCAGCGCACGCCCTGAGGTGAGCCACACGGTCCGGAAATTAAGACCACTCGTCCCTCTCCCACTTCCGCCCTCCCCTCCGCCTCCCCACTCTGCCAGCTTCGCGCGACGGAGGCCTGCGTTCTGAAAAGGGCACCTGCGTCAGGGAAAAGTCAACCTGGAAGGAGCCTTTGTTTCTACGACATGAAATTAGACGGCCCGGCCCCTCAGAAGCATTCATTCATTTCTTTCCCTTGTGATTCTCTTGAACTTGTTTTGAAAAATGAAGATACAAGACGATGAGTAAACAAATAAGACAACCTATAAAACATAATTTCAAAGTGTTGTTAGGGTTATTTTTGCAAAATCATGATTCTGAACGTAATAACACATATTGTATGGAATCAACTTAATCCTCTACGAGTCCGTGAAAAAAAAAGTGTAGATAAGTTACAATAGAAAAGCTCAAAATGCCAAAAAACGGAAAAATCAGACACTCTCCGGGAGCGGTGGTTCAGTGCATCAACTGATGTCACTGATCGGGAGTTCCTAGGTTCGAATCCCGACGGCGACAGGACGGCGACGGCGACACTAGCTTTCGACACGATTTAGACACTAGATTTCGACCCAGCTACATCTAATTCACTCACTTTCTGGAGGAGAATTCTAGTGGCCAGCTGTTCTGATCGGTGGTTTTCCGTGATTTCTCCGATCATCACCAGGCGAATGACCGAGCAGTACCCTAGCAAACGGGCCACGGACCGCAGGCGATCTTTCCTTCCTCTTCCTTGATCTATCCTCACCCCTTACTCACACACATACACTAACATGCACTACATCACCTCACATGCCGGGAGACCGATCGGGGACTTTGAACTTTTCCCGGCTGGGGCGATGTCCCGCTGGTGGGAGATACTTGGTTGTGGAAAACCCCGCTGGTCGATGGTAGGTCGGCGCCGGATCTTGCCATCCAGTGGGGCAAGATCACTGCAACCTCACGATGAAAAAACATGCACTACACGTACGGGAATAATGACCTCGGTAGTTTAAGCACCCGAAAACACTAACAATCAATCAAACAAACAAAGACACCCCAATACACTAGAGAGTTTTAGCGCCAAGAATAAGGAAACCTCCTTCAACTCTATTGATCATGTGACTACGGATGTTCTGTGGTGGTACGAAATCACGTTCATCTGAGCTTTAATAATTTGCGACATTGCATTATGCATTACAACAAATTAAGCTTTTTAAGCGTTAATAGAAGAAGTTTCATGATGTATCGAAGAGTGTAGGCAATTTGTGAAGTATTTGAACCAAGATACGAGTAAACAAATGTCCATTATGAAAGACGTTTCATATTTTCTGGCTCTGCGCGATGAGTATGATTTTGAATTAGCCTTCCTTGGGAATATATAGAATATCTAATAACAGTGTTTGTTATGAGCATATAACATAACATAGCACGAAGATATTATGTTCAAATTCTTTTTCGCGAAAGCCCTGGCACATTTAAAACATTTTCGATTAATTATTACCAGAGTTGTGAATATTGGTAAGGATTCATTGTAACTCACATACGAGAATTAGTTTATCGCACTTAGAAAAATGCAACATTTTCTGCTTACAGGGGGCAGTTTGGCTATTTATAAGGTGACCGCTGACAATTCTACAGGTGTGAACTATTTGTTAAGGTATTTGGTCGTGCCTTGGCGTGAGGTAAGACTTTGCTCCAAAGTCTGTCACCTCACTGTTTATGCTTGACGTCACTATCCTACGCAAGACGCTAAAATTTCGTACTCTTCCAAGTCGTTCAGAGTATATTTTTCCTATTCTAAAGAAATGAGGAAGGTTTACAAATTCTGGAACAATGAAACGACTATTAATTGTGAATACAGAATTAAACATGTTTCTGTGAATGTTATTGAAATGTTTTATATCTACCAAAATCTGAACATCATTGTTAAAGTGGACTATAGCATCAAATCCTTGTAACAACTATAGTTAAATCAGTAATGCAAGTAATATTTTTTATAGAGACACATATGTCAAATGATTGCTGTACATTGCTTTTACTCTCGCTAATATTTGTGTTTAAAACAGTAGATATTCGAACTTAAGAAAGTAGCTGTCTTCACTTCGCTAACTACGACGTATCCGTATAAACTCACACTCAACATGCATGCTTGAGTTCTGTGACGAAGCATCATTCCTTTCGATAGATCGATTGCGATTCATGCAACAAAACGTCGCAATAAACAAAGACGGCAGATAGGAATTCATTCTACTAACATAAATATTATTTTTAAAGCTAATGACGAATGGACGGTCAGTAACGAATCTCAGAACAAATGAAGTGACAGTACAAATCAAGAAAATTTTATTAGGTTTAAGAACTATTGTAACTTGTATTTAGCAATATATTTAACAATTTCCTGCAAGTTTGTGTTAAAATATTTTCTGATTTTGAGATGTGGCAAAAGATCATACATTTTGAACATTTCTTTATTGTCGGTCTTTTCCTCAGGAACATAGATGGCCAGGTCATTTTTTTGATGAAATGGTTTCACATTAGTACATTTTCCGATTACATAACTGTTATCTACATCAATAAATTTTAAAATAAAATAGCATTCTGTTTATACGCTAGTCTAGTACGCCAAAGTTGGCACGAAATAATTACGCAAGGCAACGATTTTAATGTTTTGTAAACACGCGGTAAGAGTTGAAAAATTAAATAATCATTATTGCTTTAAAAAAGTTTTAATAATAAAAGAACGATTAAACGTAGTTTCTAACCTTCACAATTATAAAGGAAAAATCTGCGTTGAAATCCATTCCCTTCCCTCATTCGGATTCGACAAAATTTGGTTGAGTAGAATGCTCCAATTTATTTTTAAACAAAACCCTTTAGTGTTTTAAATGTAGGTATTTGTGTACATAATATATATTATTAAATGTTATTTTTGAGTGATCCTTAGAATTTTGTGTCAGTAATGTGTAAAATATGCATTTCTTTATTCAAAATTTGGAAATAAAAGGATTGTGATATAAATAGAAAATTATGTCTGTACAAACCTTCGTGTGTCAATAAAGCCATATATTTTTCTGACCTTGATTCGGTATGACATCAAATATCCAGTAATGTCTCAAAAGAAGCAAATAGGTATCATTTTCCCTGATATGATTCCAAGATGTATGCTTCGTTTAAATATAATTTCATTGCATGCCTTTAAGTCATTACACTCCGTGAATTTGGTTTCGCTAAAAAAGTAACATGACGATTCTACGGCAAGTTTCTTGCGCTGATATGCATTGTCTGTAATTAGCGCGGAATAACAGTTGGTGGAAGTTCGCTTAGTGGAAGTTGCAGGTCCGAATTTTGAGAAGTTCTCTGTTGGAAACTCCGTGCATTTTCCTTCGAGCCCTCTGGGGCCAGAATAACAGGTATTTAACAAGTTTGATTAAAAACCACGTGCTCGTCGAGAGAATATTTCAACGGAGAGAACAATTTTCAAATTTGTTTTTCAGAAGAGTACATTATAGGGAAGTTGTTTGATGTTTATATCCCTTCGGAAGTGATGCGAATTTTAACAAGTCTCTTTTTTTTAGCCAGATGGCTTGCAACGTGTTTATTATGATGATTTATTGTTATCATGTTATAATGCAACATTACTGAAGCATTGAGAAGGCACTTCCAGAGGATTGCATCGAGAGAGGTGACTCGGGGCATCAACTGATGTCACTGCAGTGTCTCTGACCGAAAGAACCTAGGTTCGTGTCCGAAGGTGGCAGGTTTAGCTGGATAGCTGGGTCGAATTCAGACGCTGTCTGGAGGAGAATTCTAACGGCCGGCTGCTCTAATAGGTTGTTTTCCGTGTTTTTTCCGATCAACACCAGGCGAATGTCGAAGCAGTACTCTAACAAATGGGCCATGAACCGCGCGCGATCTTTCCTTCCTCTTCCTTGTTCTATCCTCACCCCTTACAGTAACATGTACTACATTACCACAGATACCGGATGGCCGGTGAATAGCTTAGAGCTTATCCTAACTGAGGTGGTGCTTCCCTGGTGGGAGAAAGGTGGTTTATAATCTTTATAAAGATTTTCTTCTTATTTTTGAATAAATTGTTTTAACAACGTTCGTTCAGACAACAAACGTTCAGAAAGAGAGAAATACATTTTGTCATTTATCAAAACTAAGAAGTAAAATTTGTGATTTATACATAGTATAGAAAAAGTTGTATTATGTTACAAAACCTCGATGCCAAAATTTTGACGAAATATACTTTATTAATATATTTTGAGGGTCCCTGATTCCAAAAATGTTTGTTTCTGTTTAATAACAACCCGACCACTCAACTACAACACAGCTCCTCCACCGGTGTAGCATCGCCGGATGATGTACCGTTTACATTGAAAATATTCTCAAAAATGGGTCAAAATTATTTCTTTAATTACTTTTCAGGAAACAACATTCGTGTATTGAAAAGAAAATTGCCCAATTGTTATTAAACAATACCTTCAGTAAATTAAAAACCACCTGAAGTAAATCGCGTTGTCAGGCAGTATCTGTCATAAGTAATATTACGGGAGGTGTACTCACTACGCGAGTTCTGAACTCACCGGCTATCACAGCACTTCCAGTGGTATTTAGTGTGACTATTTTCAGAATTAAGACATACTTCAAGTGAATGGATAATTAAAATTACAGGAATTACGAAAAATAGAAACATTACTCAAAAATACTACCAAAATATGTGAAACTTTCATTCAGACCCGAGTTATCACTACCTTTTAAAATAGAGGAAAATATCAATAACAGTTCAATGAAGAAAATGACTTCAAATGTTTCGATTTAATGGTAACAAAATTTTCTAAAAACAATTATAACAAAGCTACTTACAAGAAGATTTATTAAAACCCTATTATTAACGTTGTAGGAAGTTGAGTGTTCCATGTCTTTGTATTCAGTGAAAGTATTTGAAGTGATAGATGTTCAAGTTGAATTAGCATCTGGATTCGTAAGTTTGAAATGATTGAACACGCGTGTACACTCATTAAAATATTTTCCTGAATAATTGTGGTTGTAACGTTACCCATAGTTTTGATGGTATATTCTAAGTTCTCTTCACCATCTAATCTTCGCATATTATTTGTCTAAAATGCGTAATTTCTTCATTTGTAGTTTGTGTTCTCCATTTGTATTTTATTTCTTCACAAAATTCTTGAAATTGTTTCCTTACTCTCTCTCTCTCTGTTTCTTTTGCTGTTTTTCAGCACTGAATATTTAATAATAAATTATTCTTTAGAGTTTTATACATTACCATAATGACACATATTAAGATTATACGGACGTTCACAAGCTGTTATGGATCTAAAACAATTGCTATTATTATCTTAAAAAGGTGAACAAGGGGATTAGAGTGGAGTGCGAAAGGTAAACAAAGTGATAATAATATGGCGCTAGACATCTAGGATTGGTTTCATTTTATTATATTCTTGATTAGCATTGGATACATACGACACGGGCAGACATGAGTGAAATAATCACTGTAAAACAGAAAAAAATGACTTCAGTAGATAATTTATTTCCACTCTGGTGTGGCCATGCCGGACCCTTCCTTGCCCTGCCGTGACCTGTCATGTTCTGACAGCCCCTTACATGCCCTGTCATACACCATCCTGCTCTGCCTTTCCTTCTCTGCCCGCCGGGTCGGCACATGTTTGTGCCATGTTTGCTATGATCACTGTTGCTACCACTGTATTCGCTCCCTGCAAACTTCGAACAAATCATAGTGTGATGACGCTATTACAGGGAATGTAAATGCAATTAGTAGGAAATTTTTATGGGCTTTAAGAAACATTTATTGTACTTTAAATTTTTCATTATTTTCAAATACAAAAACACGTTAAGTAATGGAGAGCATTTTTAAATTTTGCCTCTGAAGGCTAAGAAATGGAGATGGGGACACTTACAAAATCTCTAGTAGACAGTAATTTTTTTCTTGTTTTAAAAGTCGCGTGCATACAATTTCGTGAAGATTGGAATAAAACTGTTTTTGTTAAAAAGCAAATAACACTCTACAATAAGAGAAAATAATAATTTGAAGAAAAACGTAGCCAAGGTCAAGCCTCATACAATACTGCACATTTCAGGAAAAACCATACATAAATCGATTGTGCCCTTTCAGAAATTACACAAAAAAAACAACACAAGTAAATATCGTAGCCACATTTGATTTAGCTTTTGTATCTAGTAGATAGGTATATGATATCATAAATAGACGTGTTACAGAATGAAACAGACTTTCTCGTACTATTGTTTTCTTATCTCTAGTAAAAACTAGCTCTTTGGTATTTTGCCCTAACCTCTTTCCTGCTGTTATCTATTGGCTCAATTTTTTTCTCATTTTGTCAATTTTTTTGGCTCCTAATATTAGACTTGAAATATTACTTACAGCGTACGATAGGAGAATAAAACACGGACGTATGTTCAATTCATTCTTGAGAAATTTGGAACACTTTTTAAAAATGTTGTTTGAGTGTTTATGAAAATGAGCAATTTTCAGATCATTTCAGTTTTCGAGACACTTCTAGTCATAAAAGCAGTAATATATAAAAACGCCATGATGTAAATATCAATGAGTGAGAGACATTGAAAAAATCTTTTGTATAAATTTGGAAACATCAAAATAATACTTGACATGGCGTTTTAAGTGCTGTTTTGCATTTTTTGACCTTTTTCGCATTGATGTGTCAATTATGTTCGTTGTTGTACAATATTCCTACTAAAGGAACTTCTCCGTGAATATTTAAGATTTTTCTGAGGATTTATCTGAGAATATTTAATATAAGTATATATTTACTCAGTATATTTCATTATTTTATTCGTTTTGAACCGAATTTTAAGTCTGTTTTATATATTCAAACTAAATTTTATTTGTATATCACCCCGCGTACGTCTTTCTGTTCAAGTACGCACTGCTGTACGAGTGTATATTTAAATTTTTTATTCGTTCGTCTGTAATTGTAGTTAATATCTATACATAATATTTCATTTATATCATAAAGACCGGGGGTAGCTTTCAAAGCGTAAATAATCTGCGGAGAACTCTGAGTGCTAATTGTCATCATTCTCGGTTATTAAATGGGATCTCATTTGTAATCGCTTCCTCTCAGCCTTCTGGTCCGTGAAAGTTACGAGTACTAACTCCTACCTGGCGCACAGCAACCACCCCGTCGGTCGAGCTGTGCTAACAACAGAGGTGACGACACAAACTACTCGGGAGTTGGGGTAAGCGGCGCGCGGTAATCCGGCGATGCACAAAGCGGCGAGGCGCTCGACGCGCGCGGCGCGGGCGCGCGCTGAACCAAGGCGAGCGGCGTGGCGCGGAGCGGCGCCGGGCGCGGGGCGGGAGCGGGTGTGATTGTGACGCTTTACGCATTGTCTCGCGGGCCCTCGTTTAATTAGCGCACGGCAGCGTGGGCGGGAAGGTCGGCCGGGGCGGCGGGGGAAGAGAGAGGCCGGAGGGAGCGGTGCGGACCAACGGGTGGGGATAGAAGGCATTGGGCAGTGCGGGTGACAAGGGCGCCGAGGCCGGTGGTGGCGTTGAAAGCGGTATGGACACGGCGGCTTAAGATAAATAAGTCTCTAGTACCAAGGGCATGGCAAGGCGGTGGTGGCGTTGAAAGCGGTATGGACACGGAGGCTTAAGATAAATAAGTCTCTAGTACCAAGGGCATGGCAAGGCGGTGGTGGCGTTGAAAGCGGTATGGACACGTAGGCTTAAGATAAATAAGTCTCTAGTACCAAGGGCATGGCAAGGCGGTGGTGGCGTTGAAAGCGGTATGGACACGGAGGCTTAAGATAAATAAGTCTCTAGTACCAAGGGCATGGCAAGGCGGTGGTGGCGTTGAAAGCGGTATGGACACGGAGGCTTAAGATAAATAAGTCTCTAGTACCAAGGGCATGGCAAGGCGGTGGTGGCGTTGAAAGCGGTATGGACACGAAGGCTTAAGATAAATAAGTCTCTAGTACCAAGGGCATGGCAAGGCGGTGGTGGCGTTGAAAGCGGTATGGACACGGAGGCTTAAGATAAATAAGTCTCTAGTACCAAGGGCATGGCAAGGCGGTGGTGGCGTTGAAAGCGGTATGGGCACGGAGACCTAAGAGAAATAACTCTCTGGTACCAAGTAATGTAAGGTAATGCAAGGGGGTGGTGGTGTGGAAAGCGGTATAGACACGGAGGCTTAAGACAAATATATCTCTAGTACCAAGGACATGGCAAGGTGGTGGGGTTGTTGAGAGTGGCATGGACACGGTGGCTTAAGAGAAATAACTCTCTAGTACCAAGGGTAAGACCATATGATTTTTGGAGCTTTTCTATAAATTTGTTTTTATTTCGGCGGGTTGTCAGCGGAATTTTTATTTTTACTGAGAGGTGGGCCAGTGCTTTAACTGAAGTCAAAGCAGCGCTTTTGAACGAAAAGTTCTAGGTTCGAGTCTTGGCGATGGGAGGATTTTCGACCCTAGCTTCTTAGGTAAGTCTGGTTCAGTGGCTGTGTGGAGGAGAATTCTAGCGGCCGGCTTCTCCGACCGGTAGTTTTCCGTGCTGTCTCCGATCAATACTGGGCGAAAGCTGGAACAATACCCTAAAAAATGTGCCCAGGACCTCGCGCGATTTTTCTTCCTCTTCCTTTCCTATCATTATCCCTTACACTTGCATTAACATACACTACACTACCACATATGCCGGGAGACTTGTCGGGAGCTCCGAGTTTGACTCAGCTGAGGCGGTGCTCGGCTGGCGGGTGGATGATACCTGGTTGAGGAAAACCCGCTAGCCGACGGTAGGTCGGCGCCGGATATCTCCATGCAGCCGAGGGAGGGGGATCGCCGTCACCTCCCGAAGAGAAAAACTACATTTAGGGCACTAATGACCTTAGAAGTTCCGGAACGCGTCCGGAATGACTAATCATAAAAAATTTGGGGAATTTCGGATGTTATTCCTTCAAAGTTCTGTGAAGTTTCATCAGTACGATAAGGCGGGGAGAACCAAGCATGTTCTTCTCAAGCGTAACCGTGCGTAACAGGGTACATGAGTACTAGTTTGAGGAAATGATTGAGTTTATTGGCGTTGTTCTGCACTATTGGAGTTATGATTGTGATTCGCATAGCTGAAATTTTTGGCTGTGAAAAAATTTCTTTAATGATCAGTAAAGTAGAGTTATCTATTCTGAATCGCACCTCATCGTAGTAGTTATTTTTGTTTAGAAGGTTTTAGTAAATGTTGAGAAAAATAATGATATGAAATATTCCAGGTCTAAATGGACGAGTATGTAATTAATACGCGGAGCTGTGAAACGCGTACACACACACACGCAACGTTCCTATTCACATACATTCAGAGTGTATCGTGTTTGTAATAAGTGTATCGTATACGCGATAAGTAATGCATATATTTATCCTCGCTATTCATCAAAATGTATGTAAAGGGTGTCTATTTTTGACAAACTGCTTTCTTTACGTTATTATCTGAGAATGTGTAAATATAGTGAAAAAATGAACCTTTTTTACTTTTCAAAATATACAAAAAAACTCTATTCAAACTGGAAGTGAATGATGCAAGAAATAAATCATGCGAAACAAATGTATTTCATTGAAAAATTTATTTTTATGAAAGGTTTAATTGACAATGTAGGAATTTTATAGGTAATCATATTAGTTCAAAATCTTCCTAAATGAGTTAACTAACAACCCATGGTGTCATATTTTACAAAGGTTAATAATATTAATGATGATGATGATGATGATTTTTTGAATACTTTGTGTGACAATTTGGGGGCAGTTGTTTACATTTTCTGCAGATGCAACCGATGGCAATAAAACACACTGAGGTAGAGCACATTGCATACCTTGCGCCTGCGAACACGTCCAGATCCTTTTTATTTACAGTATGTTCAAAGTGAAGTCGGATAAGTCAGAAGAAAGCACTAAAGACGAATCTTCTATGAAAATCAACATTTTGCCCCTATCTAGCTCCTTTATAATCTTTGTATGTTTACCTGAAACCATTTCTTTCCTTCCAGTCCTGAACTTCGCCCCTGAATAATTCACAAATATTCAACATTATTTCAATTCATTACGGAAAGGATTCGGATAACCTGAACATAAAGAAGTATTGTATGTTTCTCCAACAATAAAGTAGCTGTCTACAGTTAAAAATTTGAATATAATATGAACTATCTTCCCTAGGTTCAACTATTTTCCGAGTTTAATATCAAACCATATTTAATAGGCGGGAAACCACCTCATTCACTACGTTACATGCGATTCGTAGCAATTATAGTTTCATCTGATAGTTATTGAAAAAAGAGAGGAACAACTCCAATAAGTAGTCATGAACCTTATTTGGAGAAAAGGAGAACCAATGTCCGCTATTAGCTAAACTGCCTGTGAGAGTTTTCCCAGTCGTACCAGTGAAGTAAACTAAAATAATACTTCTTGTCCAATTAAACTTAAGAAAATAAAATTTGGGGAATACAGTCTTATAAAAGGGAAAAAATAGAAGATGGGGTATGATGGAATGGGAAACCATTCTAAGATGTTTTTATTTTTTATTTTAGACAATACATGTCCCGTGAATGGAAATTCCTAATACAGGGTACTTAAACTTTACAAAGGTTGCCTTGTAGTTGAGTTTACAATACTTTTTCTTGTACATGTGTAATTCTGTTTTTATTTTACAATTGTAATTTCATCAATATCATTTTAAAATTTTACATTATAGTATTGATCCTGTATGTTAATTTATAGATACAAGGAACTATAATGCATTTTGTGTGATTAAGTATTTGTCTGTTTTGCAATTATTGTTGCTTTTATTACTTTCTCGTATGCATACGTATATTCGGAGTAATAGTAAGTAGTATAGAGAAAGTTACGTAATGCTGCGGAAAATCGTTTTCGATATTTCAACGGAAATACACGTTTTGTGTTCCGCTGATAAAGAAAGTGTTGTTTCTTTCAAAATGTACGTCTGTCAGCACGTCCGCTAGTCTGCTCGTCCGTCTGTCTGACTGTCCAACTGTTCGACTGTCTGTGAACACTACTAGCGCCTAAACCATGCGTAGGAATTTTTCCAAATTGAAGAAATCTCTGTCCATCTGGCTCTCGTTAGAGCTTCGAAATTTTTAAAAACATTCATTAAAATATGGGGGTACTTTCCATTAAGACACCCGGACTTTTTCAAAATTTTCTCGAAAACGGCTCCAAATTTTTTTCCTTAAATTTTTCGTAACAAGAGAGCAAAATAAATTATAAAGGTGGCATAGTTAGCACTTTCAGGGTTAGCTCCAAATTTTCCAAAATTGCAAAAGTTTGAATTTTTCGGCATGTCCCTACAAATATAAAACTAAAGATAGAGATTTTTCTTCCAAATGGAATTCGTTGTCCACAAATAGTTCTTTCATTAAGGTCATGTACATTTATTTTGAAAATTTTAGTAGATATCGTGCAATTGTAGGTGAAATATGTGCAATTTCAAAAAATTAAAAATACAAGATTTTTTCAAAAATGGCTATAACTTGTTTAAATTTTTGATATGCTTAGTGCCTAATGTACCAGATACAATCACATAAACGCTATATTGCTCTATTGTTTTTCAAAATTTACAAACTTTTAAAAAAATGTGTTTTTCACTGCGTTAATATCACATTAGCAGCATTTTTTTCAGATTATTGTATTTATGAGTACATGTATTTTAAATGATTACATGTAAAATTTCTCAAAAATTCAAGTTTTCTGTTAAATAGAGCTCAATATTTTGCATTTTCTGATACGCTCAAAAGCCATTTTCTCGATAATGGCTCTAAGTTTTTTCTTCAAACTTTTCCAATGGATAGTGCTAATTGCACTGTTCAATATGACTTAAAGTATATTTCGGTGTATTTGTTTTCAAAGATTACAAAAATGTATTTTTTAAATATCTCTTACGCCATTAATATGCACGTTTCTATTGATTTGTATACATTATTGCATTTGTGAGTGGAAGTGCTTCAAATGACTTAAAATGAAGTTTTTTTTAAAAAAGTCAATAGATTCTTGTGCAAAAGAGCTTAAAATTCCGCATTTACAGTAATGCTTAATCCACATTTTCTTAAAAACGGCTCTAAATTTTTCAATCAAAATTTCTATTTAGGACGAAGTTTTACTCTTATTTAATATTCTTGAAGTAATATTTCGGTTCTGCTATTAGGAAACCGATAGGTAGAGAAAATTTCAAAAAAATTGTTCGGGGGTGACGATAGATGGCAGCTGGGAAGACGATGGTGCAAGACCGTAAAGCCAGTCCACACCAAGGAAATTATAAAACATCACTACGAGAAAGTCTGTGCCATTCTGTAGTACCACTAGCTTTATGTATGACTTCCACTTCGTTCTATCTTAAGCCACTCTTGTCCATTGAAGTCCTGCTCTCTCTTTAAAGCTGTCAAGACACCTTTTTTTCTTTCTTCTTTGTCGCCTCCAACCTGATAGTGGATATCATAATGGTATGTCCCCCTATTTCCATTTTAGTTTCCCAGCTTGTTGTACTGAGTCTTGTACCTTTGTTTTGTTTCTTATGATTTCGTTTAATATTTTATCTTTTTGTATAATATTCTTTATTTTTCTTTTAATTTTAATTTATTTTAATTAATTTTAAGACTTCTCCCCCTAAAATATTTATTCCGCCACAAAATTTATTCTACATATAGTACTCTGTATCAATTCATTCTCTTCAATACTTCTACTTTTCCGAGTGATTCGCTGAAGAATTTTACGTGTCCTCGCTTCAATAGACTGTCTGCGACTGGAAGTCGGGTGTCCTTGAACCCTACAAGTACCCACTCTGGCTACGCTCGCAGAGAGATGGCTGCAGAGGAGATCCCAAAGCAGTGCCTTGTTTGCGCACTAGGGAGCCGTGGAAGGGAATGGCCCCTGGCGCGCCACCTGTTTGGCTCACAGCCGCCAGCCCTCGGGTCTTGAGACTTAGAGGGGGCGCGCAGTCTCTGTTGCATCCTTTCCGCTCCACGCAGTTAACAGAGGGGTATAGTGTGGTCTCAGGTTATTCCCCATTAACCAGCTTGAGTGTAATTAAATAGAGAATACATCAACAATCACACTACCTGTTGTCACTGCAGCGCCTCTGACCGGGAGGTCCTAGGTTCGAGTCCTGACGGCGGCAGGATTTTCGATACTAGCATTTCAGCCAGGTCGCATTCAGTCGCTGTCTGGGGGAGAATTCTAGCGGCCGGCTGCTCTGATCGGTAGTTTTCCGTGGTTTCTCCGATCAACACCAGGCGAATGCCGGAGCAGTACCCTGTCAAACGGGCCACGGACCGCGCGCGATCTGTCCTTCCCATTCCTTGTCCTATCCTCTCCCCTTACACACACACTTACACTAACATGCACTACACTCCCACATATTCCGGGAGACCGGTCGGGAGCTTAGAGCTTGTCCCGACTGGGGTGGTGCCCCGTTGGTGGGAGAGTCCTGGTTAGGGGGAAACCCCACTAGCCGACGGTAGGTCGGCGCCGGATCTCGCCATCCAGCGGGGGAAGATCACCACCATCTCCCGAGAAAAACATGTGCTACACTTACGGGACTAAAGACCAAAGCCGTTGACGCGCCGGGAAACACGAAAAAACCAACCAACCAACCAACCACACATACGTGTGCGATAATAGTACATTATGAGACAATGATGGGTATTAATACACGAGTGCGATATTACGATACGAGCGAGAAACGAAAGAGTATCGTTAACTTCACACTAGTGTATTAATACCCATTCCATTGAGTTTCATACGGTACTTTTTCTACGACTTTTATAAGTTAAATTTTTACACTGAACCGTCCCCTAGTAGACGTACCCTACCCTGCCTTGCCGGAGGTTGCTTTGGTTTACCACTGTGCCAGTCAAATAGGATCAAAGTAAAATTACGATCTAATTTATTTTAAATATTCCACGTAAAATTACTAATAATAAACGAAATTGAAACTGACAAGTATCATAATGAATCTAAATGCAATTTTAATACACACAATCAAATGAATCGTTATCTAGAACGATTCTCAATTATTAACTGTCAATACTTGGTTTGTAAACTTCACTATGATTGGTCAAGAACCTTTATCATAACGAAATTTGTATAGCAATCAACGAGGTAGAATAACTACGTAAAGTGGCTGAAGCGACGTCATCTTTGCAACAAATTGAAGCAATGTTTTTTACAGTCAAATCGGCGACCTCTGGAGAAACAGTATTAATCGTAATGAGTATCATTATGCAATGGATTGTTGCCATCAAATGACATAATTATACAACGGGAGCAGTAAAACGATTTTTTACGGACAACTAAAGCATGCATATATTGCGCTTAAGTAAAACGTGTTTAAAAAGAAAGCCCGAAAAGAAACCCAATTAATGTTTTATGATATTATGGCTCTCCCAGTTTTACTGTAGGGATGTGAAACTTGGGTTCAAAAACAAGAAGATTTTAGGAGGATTAAATCAACAGAAATGCAATTTTGGAAGGGAGTAAAGAGCTCTACATTAAGAGATCAAATAAAAAATGAAAAAATTATAGAAGAACTAGGGCGAAAAGAATCAGTACATGAAAATATTAAGAAGTACAGACAGTAATGGGTGGCACATATTGGAAATATGCCGCCAGACAGACTTCCAGTGCAAGCCCTGAATTACAAGCCGAGAGGAAAGAGAAAATTGGAAGGCCAAGAATGAGATGGAAAGAGGCTGGAACAGGCAATATGCCTAATGCGTAAAGGAATATGATGATAAGTGAAATTCCCGGATATGAACTTATATGCTTATATATGAACGTACTAATTCAACAGCGACCATTTAACAGTTCAGTGCGTATCACTTTTTTAAATTTTCAGGAATTGAGGGAGAAATAAAGAAAAAAATATGAGTGACGTTAAATGTAGTTGTAAAACAATTGTTTTGGCTGCAACTCAATATTTTCAGAGCGCGTTTTTCCATCGATGCCATCAAATATTCAATTAATTAATCATGTCAGACATCTCCGTCAAGTTTGCCATATTTTTCTTTAATCCGGTCTCTAGATAAATGTACATTTGATAGGTGTTACAGTGGTTGAAAATGTTCTTAAGGGTTGTATTTTCAATATTACATATTTCTAAAATGTAATGGCATGAATGGAATAATAGTCCACGAGGGAAAATTAACGTATTGGTGATAGTTTCTTAACATTTTATTCTACTTCTCGTGTTTTTAATTGTATGTTGTTGCAATTTGTGTGCATCAAAAGATAATATTCTTGGCGTTAAAATAAACGTCCATCCTATGACCGTTCCAGTACATGCCTCAGTGTGTGTGCGCTGATTCTATAGTTTGGTGTTTACTTTCCATGCCAGAATAAACAGTTTGTATTCATTATCAGTAATGGACATTAGAATTCATCGTACCATGTTTCGCGAGTTTAGTTTTATGTACGATTTTAATGAATTTATGCGCTCGCAAATTTCAGCGGAATGGGACGCTTGCAATTTACAATAGAGTTCTTTGCACACGAATTAAATTCACACGAGGTACCAAACGCTTTTTTCGGTAATGATCACATCGTATGTATGTGTTATCTACAAAACAAACCGAAAATACGAGAAGAGGGTGCTCCATTTGCCCTCACGTTTTCTACTTTCCCGTTTTAAACTCGCTTTTTATGGATTGCAATTAAGCTTCTAAATGTTTACCGACTGCAGAAAGCGTAGTAATTTCGGAAATGTAATAGTCTAATCTGAGAGAGGATATTTCCACGAGTTTCATAACCTAAATTGCGGATAGTATTCTCAGGATAAATTATGTTTTGATTAAAATAATAAAAAAATCAATGTGAGATAGATTAGCTGTTATAAATACATAGAATTTATCATAGAATTATTTCTTAGTAATTTAATGAGCATTTTAAATAGTTGAATTAATGGGAGTCATAACGTTCTATCTTCCATCTTAATTTCACTGTAGATTTAACACATCTCAGAAACAATTTAACCTACTATTCAAAAATTTTAGCAGCAGATTGATCGAAATTATTTAAATAAATTCAACCAGATTTACATAATTTGAATAGTTTTTGTAAATTTTAGTATATTTAAAGTAAAAGTAAAATTTTAACATTATATCTATACTTGTGTGCAGAAATTCTGATGTATTCTAACGTATTTGGTCATTTTATTACTATATATTCATTATTACTTAATTGACTTCTTAAAAAAATTAAAAATTGTTTGATTAATTGCAAAAATAATGCAACTAACGTGTTCCAAAATGTCATTTTTCAGAAATCAGCTTCAAGGTAATTTTACAAAACCAGTCACCTCATCAAGGTAACAAATAAACGAAACGCGTTTGCCGCGTATGACTATTTAGTCATCGAAGATGAATCTTCACAGAGCAAGCGGCATAAAAAATTTGAACTTTCTCTTGCATTTAGTGAAAACGACGATCTTCTAGATAAACTCGATCAATAGATACAATGTAAATGAAAAACTCGTATCCAAACGTCTATCATTTTCACATAAGCGGATAAAGGAAGAAAATAACAAACAATATACTTTTTAATGTATATTTTATAATGATTTGCACATCTCTTTATTCAGAAAAATAAATATTTAGAAACTGTTAAAATCCCCAAAACTTCAAATTATTGCTTTATGCATTTATTTATAACAAGGCTCCACAATTATTTCACCGTTCATGAAATTAGAAAATATACACAATAAAATAAAATAAAAATGTTTAATTTCGTAATGCTTGATAAGTAAATAAAATCTATCCAGGGAAGTACAGAATGCAAGGCATTAAACTTCCATTGTGATATGAAATGTACGGAGAGCTTTCAATGGATTAACAAACGCTGTTGAAATCGCACCAACTCACGAATTTCAATGTCTTCTACATAGTTTGCTTTAAGTTACATATTAACTTGAGCGCCCTCCGATAAGCCACTAAAGACAAACACGAAGCGCCCAGCGTGTTAGCGGGCTGCGAAGCGCTTTCGTGTTCCTGTCATTTACTACTATTTCCTTCCTTGGGTCTCGACACAAAGTTCGACGGGGTCTGCTGTGTGGACGCAACGGACCGAGCTTGTGCAGCTGGCTTCACACTTTGGAGACCGCCGCTCACATTGGGCCAAAATTCCATCATGAAAGAAATAATTGGCAACGATTGTTACTTCAATAGTTGCTTACAAAATAAGTATCATAAGACACTTTATTAAAATGCGAGATTGCTGAATTGAATAAACAGGTCATTTCCTTGAGTTGGAAACAAATCGGATACGGAATTGTAATAAGCTGTTACAACACGAACATCGTACTTTTTACTTCCATTTGGTAAAAATACAATTTATTTTCGTTTAAATTTGACTATTAACGTTTTGCAAACTGACAGAATGTATTTTGATTTCCTATATCCCTAATAATTATTATTGACAACTAATTACACAAATAGTCACAAGGTGAAATATGAGTATTCCTATCCATTTTTTAAAACACAAATTATTCTAATACTTACCAAAAAATTCTTCAATCTCTAAAATAACATTTTCCACAAATCAAGACCTAAAAATAACGATTATTCAATCCATCTTATTTCAAGCAATGCAAATGGTCTGCAAAACAATCACATTCTCGCACACTTCCTGCATAGTAATAATATACAAATAGTATGCATCCATGATTCTCGTCTCAGTTTAATTGGAAAAATGTTTATACTTGGATACATGATATATCAATACGATCGTACGCCTAACCGGTGCAGCAGTAGTGTTGTTATTTTCAGCAAGCATAACATTTCTCAAAATTAAACGACATGAAAATGCAAACCTCAGAACTCACATTTGAATATGTGAGCACAGTAATACAACAAACAGTCTCTCTCATCGCATGCTCACTTGTAAGCCTCTGAATGTACAAAATAGGTGATATTGACTCACTCTTTGCTTCAGACCAGCCTAAATTGTATTTGTAGACTGGAATGCCAAGTTATAGTCTGGGGATGTGTAATCAATTCACCTGCCGGCATCCTACTTCTTGCTAACATGAAACAATTAAGCCTTACCGTACATGCTCATGACTCTCCCAGTTATCTTTATCATACTTCAATTGAAGTAGATATTCTCGACTTCAGCATTTCTAGGAACCTTAACTATAATTTTCTCGTAGAGACACACATTGTTCTCCCGTCAGACCATCGGTTCCTAATTTTCTTCGAAAATGCAATGTTACAATAAAATCGTTCTAAACTGCCGTACAAAATTCAAAACCTAAATTGACTTTACTTTCAGCTCATTACTCACATTCTACCCATCCTCCCATCACAAAAAACAGTCAAGAAATCGACAAAGTCATTGACCCTTTGATCACACCGTACTCGATTATTCGATACTGCCCCAGTACTCTTATGCACTATCACATTCTTCACCAATATTACAGAAACCGATACATCACAAAAGATATTCACGAAATCATTGGCAAAAGCATAGTTCCCCTTTCTTAAAATTAAAGCCAATTCTACGACTGAAAATGTTAGTGACCTTCTGGCACTATCCCATGCCCAATACCTTCACATCCAAACACAAACAATACAACTGATCACAGAGTGTGAAAAATGACTCACAGAATCTTGAAGAAATCAATCATCATACCAACTATAATTACCCCAACATTCAAGCAACTTCACCTTCAGGAAAATGCAAAGTTCTAGGTGAATATTTTGGTGCAATCTCTTTACCCCTCATCTTTCAGAAAACCATGATATGGTAATTTTTCAAGAATAGTAATAACTCCAATATATCCAAAATTTATTTCACTCGCTGAAATTGTGGAACATTGACTTCTCTCCCAAAGCTTCCAGTGGTACTGAATCAGTCCCAGTGTACTTACACGGCTTCCATTCAAGGCAATAAAGCATGTTATGGCAATCTTCAATGATTCTCTTCCTCGGACTTAGTTCCCTCGCAAATGGAGAATGACACGTTTCATTCTTATTCCAAAACGGCATAAGTCAAAAATTATCAAGCACGTTATAGTATGTAATGTCTTCTAACTTAGGTAAATTGTATGAAAAAATTGTCCTCACTAGATCTATCGCTCATCTACATTCTATTCAAGCCATACCACCACAACAAATCGTATTTCCCATGTCTGTCTACAAACCATGAAATATAAGTACATCTGAAGACATATTTGAAGGATTTTATGAGAAAAACTACATGGCAGTTATTTTGCTTGACCTAGCCAAAACTTTTAATACCATCTGACATCCAGGACTATTGTACAAACTTCTTATCGGAACCATCATCATTTTATAAGGATTATGGAAAACTGCTTCATAGATGTTTTTTTCTCAGCCCGCTTCCTTCGGCTGAGCACGTGAACTGATGGTAGAAAAAATGATGAATGTGTAAAATAACGACTGATAAAATACACAATTGCATTTTGCTTAAATTATTTGAAACAGAAATAAACGTTTTGCAACTTACTTCATTGTGAGAGTAAAGGAAAACAATTATAAGAGAAGATAGGCATCCTTATAATGATAAACATTTAAAGTAAGTAAAGAACTTGAAATAATCTTTCTTCATTTAAAACGGAGCCACATAAGTGTTTTCAAAAATGTATTTTTCTATTATTTCACTTCTTTGTGTAAGATGTATTATTCTTAAAGGCCAGAAAATTAGAAGCAACTGCTTTTCTTGGCAAGATTTTCCTGAGGAAAAGAGTGCAGACGGCTGCAAGACTGCTGGAGAGGGACGGCTGCAAGACTGCCCTGTATGGTATTGAATGAAGAGCAATAGCTACTAGAATGTAATGGCTAGGAAGATAAATTGCAGACTTTGTATAGTGGATTGATATGGTCAGAGTCGAATTGTGTAAATTGGATGTGTCATGCCAGCAGTCGAATTGTGTAAATTGTATTATTTTTTTAAATTTCTGGGTTAGTTTTTCTTTCTGAACAAATATATTAATTTCTTTTGTAAACAATAAACAATTTATATGTATTTAGAGTGTTTCAATGCCTCTGCAATGCAAGTTTTTGCCTAGAAATAATTTTTTTAAACCAACGTTTGAGTGCTTATTGCCATTCAAAATATCCACATGGTTTACTAAACAAAATATGCTTAAAAATGTCTTAAAAACTTATTTTCGAAGTTTCGACGTTTCCTCCCCGGACACCGTGTATGTCCTTGGGGTGTAATTTCGGCCCAGTGTGCAGTGTCGCCGGAGGCGAAGGCGGAGGGCAGCGAGTCTGTGAACTGTTTGCTCAAGCAGTCGCCTCCCCGTTACAGCGTCCGTGGCCGCTCCTTCCGCCGACCCAAAGCGTTCGGATCGGATCCTTTACAGCCAAGTGCAAACGGCGTCTCCGCGGACTCCACTGCTATCGCGAGCAGAGCCTCGATCTCTCTGCTTAGCCACCAGCGCCGGGATCCATTGGGGCGAATGAAATAGTTTATCGTACAGGGACAGCCGGAGATTCGAAGAGTCTAATTTATTTCAGTTTTGCTACGTAATATTCAAAATGTCGAAAGCAAACCGTAGATATTTTAGACACAAAATCTGAATGGATGATAAAATATCTATTATTTTACATGCTCGTCTTCCTACGTACGTAGTAAAGAGAAAGTTTTGTAACCGTTCCGCGGAAATCGGTGACTTTTTGAAAGAAAATCTCTTTTATGTGGGGTCTGGTAACGAAAAAGTGGATAGATCGTGTTCCTAAATGTAGAAAGATACGTCATGTAACAAGTTGTGGAGTTCGAATTTGTTTTGTTGGTCCTCCTTACCACAAAATTGATTGACAATAAAAGGGTCGTCCGCCTTGGGCCAAAAGTACGGTTTTGGATTTTTGGATGATATTTCTTCAATTTCAGGAAAGGTCGTTGCACTGTAAACGCTGTAGGAGAGAAAACATTTGAAAAACTTCCGTGGCTTTTTGAAAAATATCTGGGTTTGGCGGATACGGAGATGTACACAGACTAATTGAATACGGAGAACTTCTGCATCCCTTTTGGTGAAAAAAGGAGTGAACGTGATCTTGTTAAAACGGCATGGTGGATGGAAGAGTGCATCCATTGCGAAAGCTATTTGAAAGATTCACTCACTGCAAAAATAACATTTTGAGTATATTACCGGTGTGCTTTTACATTCACTTCTCGTACTGATTCTCAAGTATTTGTGTTAGTGAAAGAAAACAATACGTAACAGGAAAGTAGGAGTGGCTAATTGAAACATGAAATTCAAGGGGACGTTTCAAAATTTTAATTTCAATATTAATTCAATAAAATCATGTATGTATTATCGAGCTGAGCATTTTAACATATAAATCGTCGTTCCCTTTTTTTCAAGTTCAATAAATCGAACTTTTTAAAATGTGTGCAATTTTTGCCTTGGTTAGAGAGCAAAAAGTATTCAAAATATTAGTAAGAAGTAAATGAATAAATGTTATTTTCACCCACAAACTTGCCTCATTTTATGTGGAAAAATAAGGAAATATAATTAATCAAAGAATATAAAACATACTACTGCATTTGGAAAATGAACTTCAAAATATATTTATATGAATAAAATTATTATAAGAATAATATATAAAAATTAACTTTAATTTAATTTAACTTTAATTTAATTTAACTTTAATTTAATTTACTTTAATTTAATTTACTTTAATTTAATTTACTTTAATTTAATTTACTTTAATTTAATTTAACTTTAATGTAATTATCACATTCAATTGAAATATAAAGACAAGTTTTAAAAGCAGCTCGGGTTTTTATAATTTTCAACGACTTCTTCGAATTCCGTTGTAGAGCAAGTTTTATTTGGCTTGGTATTCAAATTATTTTTCTAATTCATTCCCTTATATAAGTCTTTTTTTTTGCAAAATACTATATTTTTCAAGGCGCGTCAGTGTGTGAAAGCAATTTGCACGATTAATGAGATGTTTGTGAGAAACGTCACGTGCAGAAGAAAAGAATGATGGGAATTCTCCACTTTAGTGAGCCCCGCCTACCTTTAGGCGACGCGAGGAGAAAAAGGAAGACAAATTGTCGTTTTCGATGCCGTCCTTTCTCTTCCTTGCCAATATTTCATGAGGTGTTTCGGTGGCAGTCCTCAACCCATTGTATTGTGGTACGATCATAGAATATCGATAATAACCGATTGCATCTTAGCACGTAATGGAGAAGTGGTGGCGAAACATTTGAGAAGCGTTCGATTGATTGATTGATTGATTTTTTTGTGTTTCCTGGCGCGTCAACTGCTTTGGTCACTAGTCCCGTTAGTGTAGTGCATGTTTTTTCTCGGGAGATGGCGGTGATCTTCCCCCGCTGGATAGCGAGATCCGGCGCCGACCTACCGTCGGCTAGTGGGATTTCCCTCTAACCAGGACTCTCCCACCAGCGGGCCAAGGCCCCAGTCGGGACAGGCTCTAAGCTCCCGACCGGTCTCCCGGAATGTGTGGGTGTGTAGTGCATGTTAGTGTAAGTGTGTGTATAAGGGAAGAGGAGAGGACAAGGAAGAGAAAGGAAAGATCGCGCGTGGTCCGTGACCCGTTTGTTAGGGTACTTCTCCGGCATTCGCCTGGTGTTATCGGAGAAACCACGGAAAACTATCGATCAGAGCAGCCGGCCGCTAGAATTCTCCTCCAGACAGCGACTGAATTCGACCTAGGTGAAAAGCTAGAGTCGAAAATCCTGCCGCCGTCAGGACTCGAAACTAGGACCTCCCGGTCAGAGAAACC
The DNA here is from genome assembly GCA_011170035.1 of Teleogryllus occipitalis. Lineage (NCBI taxonomy): Eukaryota > Metazoa > Arthropoda > Insecta > Orthoptera > Gryllidae > Teleogryllus > Teleogryllus occipitalis. The sequence continues at coordinate 30,310 of BLKR01010765.1, forward strand.
AAAACCGAATTATTATTGTGGAATTTTTATGCGATGTTGTTGACGTTATTGCAAGAAGAAATAAAGAAAGTCGTCTTCGTCAACTTAATATATTTATTTAGATAGCCGACTTTCAGCTGTTTTGCCGTCATCATCAGTCTACAAATATAAAGAAAAGAAAATATACATAAAATAAATATACAATAAAATACAAAATAAGATAAAGCAGGGGATTAACATAAGTAATAGTTACTTTTAAAATTATAATCATTAGCGAATTCTATTCATAGCTATTTGATAATGATTATTGCATTGAATGAAATTGCCATGATTACAATTTTCTAATGATTATAGTTTTAAACTTTCATTTATATTAATCACCCGCTTTCTTTTATTTTGTATTTTATTGGTATTTTATTTATATTTCATTTTCTTTATATTTGTAGACTGATGATGGCATAGCCGTTGAAAGCCGGCTATCTTAATAAATATATTAAGTTGACGGAGATGACTTTCTTTATTTCTTCACGAGTTATTATTTTTGTAGAATAAAAACTATGTTAAAGAAACATTGTTGAAAAGAGGCAAGTAAAATACGAGGGCCATGAGGGTTTTTAAAATTCCCAACATATGACTTATAAGTAAGCGGTGAGTTATTCTGCTACATGTAAAATTCTCTTTTGTCTGCTTATTTGAAAACGTCTCATTTAAACGTAAAATATTAGTACTGAGGAAAATGTTACGAAAGGGAATTATAAAGAGAAAGAGAGGAGATACAAAAAGAAAATTGTCTCTTTCGATACCTTCTTTCTCACCTGATACAATATTTAATGTGCAGACATTCGTACCCCATTGTGTAGGGACATGTTCATAGGATGACAATAAAATTGAAAAGTGACTACGCCCGCGCGGGAACATAAAATGGAAAAGTGACTACGGTACACTTTAGATCATCTCCAAACAAAATAAAGATATTTTGATGTGTCAGAATAATGCTTTCGTAAATGTTATTAATGAGAAAACATGAAAGGGGTTGAATTATAGCGAATGTCACGGGATCTTTAAAATGCCAAGATTTTGTGTGATGAAGCTTAAAGAAACCAGTTCCGATTAAGTTTCGGAAATTGAAAGTAATATGAAAAATAATGGCGAGAATGTTGTTCATAATACTGACAGTAATTAGATGGTTGGCAATATACTCGTATAAGTATGTATTATTGTGAATAAAATGATATTCATGATGCACAATTTCTTTGTAATTACAATTACAAAACTAGAGGAGGTTTGAATTTCCATATTCGAGAAGAAATACGGTATTTGTGAAGCTCGAAGACACAAAGTGAATATAACAATGTTGAGAATAGGACATACAAATTCTGATTTCAAGAACATAACAAAATGTATGAGCTGTAGCAGAACAGAAACAAAACCTGCGCACAGTAGAGTAACTTTTTATTATTGCGTGTTCAAAGTTCAAAAACTTTCGAGATCAAGTTAATCAACCAAATAGATTATGAATGAATATCAAAACACAATGTTAAAAGACAAATCGAGACACTTTAAATTGTACTGAAACATCAAAGTAATAAAACCGTAGACAAGAGAGGCGAATAGATGACTCGCAAATTATGAGTGAGATCGATAAGCGCAAGTACAAATAAAAGATTAACTAACAATAAAATAGTTAAGAAACAAAATGTAAGTCCTTTTATAGACTATTCTAATAGGAATTGCAGGGAAACCAATTTATGGTATGAATACACACAAAAAATTAACTAAACAAGGCATAACCTTATGGCTTTCTATATTTAACTGCTCTTGTTTAAACGCGCTCTCGATTGATTGATTGATTGTTTTCGTGTTTCCGGGTACGTCAACTGCTTTGGTCACTAGTCCCGTTAGTGTAGTGCATGTTTTTCTCGGGAGATGGCGGTGCTCATCCTCCGCTGGATGGCGAGATCCCGCGTCGACCTACCGTCGGCTAGTGGGGTTTCCCCCTAATCAGGACTCTCCCACCAGCGGGACACCGCCCCAGCCGGGTCAAGCTCTAAGCTCCCGACCTGTCTCCCGGAATGTGTGGTAGTGTAGTGCAAGTTAGTGTAAGTGTGTGCGTAAGGGAGAGGATAGGACAAGGAAGAGGAAGGACATATCGCGTGCGGTCCGTGGCCCGTTTGGTAGGGTACTGCTCCGGCATTCGCCTGGTGTTGATCGGAGAAACCACAGAAAACTACCGATCAGAGCAGCCGGCCTCAAGAATTCTCCTCCAGACAGCGACTGAATTCGACCTAGCAGAAAAGCTAGTGTCGAAAATCCTGCCGCCGCACGGTGTTTTGTTTGAGACATCCAGCTGGCCAAAATCCATTTTTCGAAGTTTCACTTTTTGGTGATCTTATTGATTCGTTCTGTAGATAAATATCCAGGGCACATGGTCTCAGTGTTTATAAGGTGCTGATTCATAAGATTCGGTCTCAGGGGAGGTGTCAAGTTACGTCCCACTGATAGCCGCCGCCGAGCCGCAAAGTTCTGTTCGGTAGTGCACGCAGTTCAGTTCTATTCGTAGCGTTCTCCTTACGCGTATTTTATAATTTCAGGATGTAAAATCATCAGAAAGGTATGCTCTTTCATATGAAATTTTTTCGTAATTTTCAAAGGCAAGAAGGCTTGGCAATTCGTACCCAAAATTCGACTTTAAAACATGTGCGTGTATTCGAAAATTGAAAATAAATGTTGAGCTACAAAATTCGCTCCGCATTTCTCCGCTTTGAAATTAATATACATGCATTCTAAAAAGGTTTCTTTACAATATTATTGTCACACGTTTTGCAGAGAAGTGCATATCTGATAATTATCACCTATTTTCAGTGACAGTGCGTTCACTCACTAGGCATGCGCTCTGCGAAGTATTGCGCGAAACTGATTCGCGCACAGACAGAGATGTGGATTAAAAGAATATAATGGTGTGTTAGGATCTTCATGAGTGTTCAACAGAAGTAACAATCTATAAAACACACACTCAACGACGTGTTTGCTAAAATAAGTGAAAGATAGTGCGCAACAAAGTGCTTCATAAATAAAAGGTCCTTCGTAAAGTCGAATAGAAAGTTGTTAGATGGCACTGTACTGATTTAGGACATTGTGTATTAAGCCATTCCATGCGAAAGTACTGTCAGGTTGTGTGGGTTGCTCGACAAAATCTTTTGGGGAAAGCATTGAGCGATCAAAAAGAAGAAAAGCAAAATAACTAGCCGAGAGAACAAATGTGGATGAAACACTGTTACCTACGCAAACGAATTTACGTACTCAAGGCAAGAGAGATACAACCAACCGTTGGGAACTAAGTACCGCGTCCTCACAACAGGCCACAAAAATGAAAAAAGCTTGATTTCTTCTTCACAGAAAACCTTGACAAATAACTGCAGGTGAAGCATTGTCAATAATGATAGATATTTTAAACTCTCTGTGAACCAATACAAGGAAATGCGTGCAAATGCGAAAGATGACGACTGTACTATTTATTCCTCATATTATGAAGCAAAATAGTATCACTATTACAGAATCTTCCACAGAAATAATATAACAATGTCTTTTTAATCTCACTGTCCATCGCATATGCACTGTGCAGAACGAAATTATTCAGCAATTATCAGATCAGGAATATAATTTTATTTTAATTTCTAAGTGAGGATGTAATGGAAGTAGTGATCAGAGCCGTTTCAAGCAAACCTTCGCAGACTCGGTTCATAGTGATGATTGTTTAGTGTATCGCTGATACCATTACAATTCTATGCGGAAACGCCGAATAGTGGAAGAAAGGTTATTTTATGGCAAAACCTCACGCCTTCGTACTCATGTTACTGCAGACTTCTTAATTCATGTTCACTAAGAAAACAGCTGTCATTAAAAAAGATGTCACTAACCAAATTAATTCCCTCATGCCTACACAGGTTGTTAATATCCTTTGATCCGTATATTTCCAGCCTGGGAAAAAGCCCAAAAAGAAAAGTGTATGTTTTATCAGAGGAAGTGCAAAAGCTTTTAGCTACTTCATCTTTATCTGATGAATATGAACACACCTATAATTCGGACTAATTTCAAAATTACTAGTAAGTTCGAAGCCAAAAGAGTATAATATTAAAGCTCAAATGAGAAATTGGTTTAGCGAATTCTGATAGTATTTATATTTATATATTAATTATTATAACAAATAACATTGTAGAAAGTTATAAAAATGCATAAAGTAGTATTCTACTAATTATTTGTTACTTTTTCACTCAGTATAATTATTAATTCAATTACTCATTGTTTTATTGCATATGCTATTTCAAACTCTGGCAGTTTTGTAGGAAAATGTAAAGATATATATTATATATTTAAAATACATGTTTAAGTACTTCGTACAAATGCGTGTGCAAAATTTCATAAAACTCTAACCAGTAGTTTTCGAGATATTAATTTTGGCCAACCAGATGTGCCAAACGAAACACCGTGCGCCGTCAGGACTTGGTTTTTTATCTAATAAAAAATGTCAACTAAACGTAGAATTAATTTGCACTGTGCATATCTTAAATAAAATTATTTCAGGTGCCAGGGATAAGAGATCGTCATAACTGCTTCATCTCATATGACGCCTTTTCTCTTGATGATTCAGTTGTTTCATTTGAATTTGTTACTGTATTATTTGCGAAATATTCGCACGAAATATCACAGTAATATCTCAGTTGATGCACTGAGCTTCCGCTCCCGGTGCGCTCTCGATGAACGTAACGGATTTGCGTCTCCATGAGAATCGAAACAATTGCCTACCTCCCTCAGCGATAGGGTTGCGCGAGGCTTCACCTCTTCATTACCGCGCCCAATCCACCCCACGCCGCCCCGTGCCCAGGACGACATGGACGACATGAACTTCGACGAGACAGTATCGATTGCTCGGGCATTAGCATTGGCTCGACGCTGGAGCGCCCATTTGTCCGTGCATCACGTTGGGCCCAACCAATATCGATGTGTCCCCGGTCTCGATTATTCTCGCCACGAGTCAAAGCGCGCTCTTAATCTTCTTTTCAACTCTCCCCCCTCCCCCCCCACTGCTCCACCGTCCGGACCGCCGCCTCCCCCGGGCCGGAAATTGTTACTTCCCTTTTCGTCTCGCCCCACCCATCAAGGAGGCGTTCGAGATGGAACCACGGAGTGGAAGAAAGAAGGGGGCGAAGATTGCACCGGTCTCAGTGGGGAAAAAAGAGGCTTGGATCGCCTGACCTGGGTCCGAAATTTTGAGCAGGCTGGTTGAAATGCCCGATGGTGGTCAGCTGCACAAGCTGATTGATATACGCTATTATTAGTTTCTCGCACTATTCTGAGCGCAGTGTGTTCAACTAGTTTTCTCAACGATGTTAGGAATATTTAATGTGGCGTGATAAGTGGGATTAAAACGAAGTTTAAGTATCGAAAATATATTTCGGACGACCGGTATCAGTGGCTGCGTTAGTGAGGAGAAAACTAACAACCGTCCCGCCGGAGACTAGGAGATCACGAATTTGATTCTGCACGGATGACAGAAATGTGCTTGATGTGTTTGCATCAACGAGGTCCTAGGTTGACTACTGTAGTTGATTTGATTGATTGATTGATTAGTTCTCCGGGCGTGACAACTACTAAGATCATTTCTTTCATAAAGGTTGTGCATGTTTTCATCGCAGGAGACGGCGGTGATCTTCCCACGCTGGCTGGCGAGATCCGTCACCGACCTACGTCAGCTTGTTTTCCCCTACCAGGTATCTCTCACCAGCGGACCACCACCACTCCAACTGGGACAAGCTCTAAGCCCCCGACCGGTCTCCCGTCACGTGTCGTAGTGTAGTGCATGTGAATGTAACTGTGAGGGGTGAAAAGAGGACAAGGAAGGGGAAGGAAAGATCGCGCATAATCCGTGGCTTCCTTTATTAGGGTAGTACTCAGGCTTGACTGTGATTCTGTGACTCAGGCTCTGGTGATTTCTGTAGTATCTCCGACCTCTTTCAAGGGAGTGCCAAAGCGTCACCTTATAAAACACCTTCTAGAAGACCATAGTTATCTTTCCTTCCCATCCGCCATTCCCCCTCGAACTATTCGTAGTGGTGGCACGTTCGATGCTATTCCTTTCATAATCAGCCTGCACCGAGTCCGGCGACGATAGCGGACTTTTTACACTGAATGGATGCGTATTGGTTGGTTATAAATTCCGAAGAGAACCCCTGTACTAGAATATGGAAATTAATGAATGCAAATTGTTCTATGTACCGCAGATTCTCTTCGATCCAAAGTTTTGTTAAGCTTATGGAAGGACCTTCGTGAACTATTTTCTGAAAAAAATAGAACTATTTCAAAATGTCAGAAATGTAAAGAATTTAAAAACTGATTTATGCGTATTTATTGAAATTTTGACATCTTTGGTTAGAATCTTTACAAACAATTCATAAGAATTTAAAATATATTGCGTTAGTTATATTATAACTACAGGTAGTTTGTTGCCGTATCTCTTACTTTTTGGTATACTGCGTAACATCCAATAACTGCCCAAGAAAGATACTAACAGTTCATATACGTTAAGCAAAATCTCCTAGACACGATGCAAACTCCTGTCATTATCAACAATAGTTTGAAAGAAATATGTAACAACAAGAAAATTTAATATATTGTCATTCACATTTTAAAACGAGAATTACAATGGAAGTTTTCTTTCAAGGCCCCATTGATCTCTGAAATAATTTATTTATGGAATAAAATGAATGGTGCTTTCATCACTTCAAATTTTGTTGATATTTGTACATTACAATAGTAATGTTTAAAAATCAAATGTTCAGCCTTAAATATTTCAAATTAAAATATTTCATTTTATTGTTCAGAAACTATATGTTTTAACTCGTGTAGTTCTTCACTGTTCAATGTTTTCTATGCAAAAGTTCTACGGATGTTTATTCATATTTGTAAAGAATTTATTGCTTATAACAATATTGAGATATTACAAATGCAACTAGTTTTCAATATGTGAATAATAAACAATTTATACTCCTTATGTAATTACTATGTTGTTTGATTACTGTTATTACTGATTCAGATATCGGCGAGAGATTTACAACCGTCTCTAGCCAGTCTTGTACACGTCGATTGAGAATTGAGGAAGCTCTTTACAGTTATCATGATTAAATTATTATTTTTTAAAAAATTTGGGAACATTTTTTTGCTTTTAACAAAAGAGAGTTGAGCTGCACACGAGATCTCAAATTGAAATCCTTCTCTGGCGTGCGGGTTCTGGAGCACATAAACTCTTCATAAGACGTTCAAAACTTTCCTGGGAAGATCTCGACAGGGAGTTGTCGGCACGGGGCGTTCGTTCTCTGAACGAATCTGCAAGCGACGGGGCATCGCGCCTTTCCCAACTTTCCACACGGCAAGCGGGAACGAATCCAGAAGTTTTGAATCGAAATGGCTTTGCATTCTGCATTCGTTGACGAGTGGAAATCTCTCTTCTCGCTCCTCTCTTCTCGCTCCTCTCTTCTCGCTCCTCTCTTCTCGCTCCTCTCTTCTCGCTCCTCTCTTCTCGCTCCTCTCTTCTCGCTCCTCTCTTCTCGCTCCTCTCTTCTCGCTCCTCTCTTCTCGCTCCTCTCTTCTCGCTCCTCTCTTCTCCCTTCTCTCTTCTCCCTTCTCTCTTCTCCCTCCTCTCATTAGTACGATTTTTTGACGTAAAATGTCATTTATGTGTGATAAAAAGTGTAAAATATTATTAAGTGTGATAAAAAGTGTATATTAGTGATTGATCTTTTTTATTAAAAAACTAATACCCGGAAATATCGCGTGGATTCCAATATATCTCCAATTGTGCATCACTAGAATACAGTTCTATAAAATGATTGACACTCGAATAAAGGGTTTTAAACAGCAATGAGAAGGGGAATACAGGATCAAAAATTGTCAATTGACAAAGGCTAACATGCCCTAATCCGTGGTGCTTTACACGGGCAGCAAGGTATTTCTAAATCATGTTATCACTGGAATTTTAAATTGAGATGGACAGAGATATGGATCGGATGATTCTAGTGATTTTTAGAGTTCTAACACGAATATTTTCCCAATTATTCTGTTTTTTTTTTCAGTTTCAACTATCAACTAAATAGTAATGACACTTCATCCACTCCCAATTGTGATGTTATTGTTCCACGAGAATTACAGAGATAAGTGAAAATCCATTATCAAAGTAATCCCAAACAAATCTTAACTGTAATATTATGTAAAATGCAAAATAAAGTACTTACAATACTCTTCATAGTTGTGAATTCAAAATAACTAGTTAATTTTAAATTGCCTACGGAAACTATCATTCCATCTTGTCTGCACCTTCTATCATCGGGGCATCAACAATGTTGTAAAAAAGAAAACAGGTCCTGCAAAACTTTCAAACAGCAAAACTTTCACAGGTCCTGCAAAGCTACTAATGATTTGTATCATCTCGATATGTACTTTTGAACAAGTAGGAATTATTTAACACTGTCCTTATTTAACAATGGTTTCAACCTATCTCATTCGATAGTGGAATTCGGGTTAATAGTTTCTAAATGTTTCTATTTTCCGTATTATATCACCATATTGTGAGTTAGTAAATAATGAAACACAATAATAATAGTTATAATATTTATTACAGTATACCCAAAGTTTACTTTCAGGAAACTCTTTTTTCCCATCTTCAATGAATCTATAAAATAGAGAAGGAAAAATGAGGAAATCTTTTTGCTTTTACTTCGTTAGTTTCTTATTTTTTCCTTCTCCATGTTATAGACCCACTTAAGATGGGAAAAGTGTTTCCGGAGATTTTTTCTTAACTTAGGTATGTTGTAATGAACGTTAAAAGTGTATTGTTATGGTTGATTTTAACTCACATTATGGATTACCACAATATATCTGCTACCACGACGTAATTTATATCACCATCTATTCACGACCACTATTACTAAATTAATTACTGGGATATAGCAAACTCAGTCTTTCCTTGTCCTCTCACGCCCACCCGCGTTGCATCGCGGAAAGCGAGATTTCTTCCCCGCAAAAGAAGACAAAAGTAAAAAGAGAAATTCGCGGAAAAGTTAGAAAAAAATATGAGCCTTTCTTATCGTTCCTGTCCTTGCTTTTGGGAAAGTCGAAGCCGCTGTCGCTTATCGGGGATAGCTCGCGAAGAGAGCGATGGGATTTAATTTTTTCTGAAGTCCGAACGCGAGCGTCGCGACAGAGATCGATGGGGGAGGCCCCTTTCCGGTTTCCGCCGGTCGCGGAAATGGAGACGTTTCCTAATGGGAGTCCGGAAGTCGATGCGGTTGTTTAAAGCTAGCGAGTTGAGAGTTATCTGCAACGTTGCGAAATGAACGTAATTTTGCTGCTTAGTCTAATAGTGGTTTTTAATGATCTCATTTTATTTAAGTATGATTGTGAGTAATATAATAAATGTAATATTTTTAGAACATGTGCGCAACTTGGAGTGTTACAACTAGAAATTGTGATGTTTACTTATGAGTGTTGGGAAGATAAAGTAGTTGATGTGAATGGGAACATTGAATTTTGAAATTTGTATTAATCTTAGGTATGTAAACATAATTTATTTCGTTGTTCTTCGCAAGGTAGTCAATGTTTGGTTCTGTAGAGTGTTAAATAAAATATGCACGGCTAAATTTAATTTGACTTAACGTAAATCGCGATTTTTTATGTCCTTTATACAACATTTAAGCAATGAAAGACATTCATTTTGAGCGACTATATGCAAAATTTTGATGTTTCATAGAAACATGGTTGATTTCTTTTACATCTTAATATTGGATAAAATAATGGATTGTACTCGATAGTTGAAGCATTGCCTCATTCATAGAATTGTCTTGCCTCATACAGACGTTAGTCAAGTACATATATTTTATTAAGAAATTATAATCATCTTGAAGAGGATATAAATTGGAAGTTGTGACGTTTCATAATTAAGTCCGAAAGTCGGTACTGTTGTTTTATGCCGTTGAGTTAAGTGTTGCCTTTAATGAGCGCAACAAACATAGTGGAAGGAAGGCCCTGCCCCCCTCCGGAAATTACGAGAGTGACCTCCTTGTCCTATGCAATAAAACATTTTATTTCCGCATTATGATTATTTTTTTATTTACCCAGTTTGGGTAATTGGTAAATTTTGGAGTTATTTCATTGTGTTTGAATAATATTTCTATTCGAAAAAGGATGTAATCAAGTTGCAGAATTGCTAGGGGTGTCTAAAACAGATGCGCGATCAATCCCAACCCAAGGCAAATATATGGCAAAATACTGTGACTCGAGGCGGATGTGGTGACGAAGTTTAGTTATATTTATTTTACAACTTTGTAAAAATATAACAGTTGAATAATAATACACATATAAATAATAAGAATATAATACTACACAGTACATACTAAGGATATAATAATACGCTTCATACTAAGCCCTTCCTGAATGTGTTAAACACACTGTTCCTTTCACCTTCGTCTTCTAACAACCAGCTCATCTTTTGCTGAATATTCCACCTTGTTCACATTCTTCCTCCCTCAAAAATCTAACATCTCTCTAAACTATGTTCCCAATCTTCCTCTTCCATCTCACAGATTCTACACTTTTTTCCTCTCTATTAAGCCAATATTTGCTCGCTCTCAATTCATTATCTAACCTATATATTGGTATTCTACGTCTGTCACTTTCCTTACATTTACCTTTTAAATAGCTAGGAATATAATCCATCTTAATAATTTTTGCATTATCCAAACAAAGGCAAAACTTCATAAAATAGTTTTTTATTCAATATCCAGATACAATAATGAGAATCCCATGGACAATAGCCGAAGTTCCGAATGACCTGTAGAGTGTGCCAATTGCGAAGCCGTTTCACCGGAGTCCAGGAGAAGTCCCATATCCACCAGAGAGTTTCGTGTCCGTAGCACAGGTTGTCGTTATCAGTAATCACCACTCTACACTCCGTACACCACTCGCCAGAACACCGTTGCCAACACCGTCGCTAACACCGTCGCTATCAGTCTGTCCTGGCGTCCGGTCGGGGCCCTCTTATAGCCCGCTGGGGCTAGCGGCCCGCCGACTAGCTGCGAAGTAGGGACGGTAGCGAGTCCCTACCCGCTTGTTTAGGCCCGCAACGGTCGCCTTCCCCTCCGGCCGAGGGCGGTCACGCCCCGCTGACGTAGCTCGGCGGCGGGTCTTTCAACCGCGCGCGGGTGGTCACGACAATTTTAAACCGTTTATTAAAAAATTGAATTTCTTATTTTTTCGTAATCTTCTTGAAAAAACTGATATTTAACTCTTCCGACCAATCTTTAACCTAAGTCTATCCCTTCTTCTCTTAACCTTGACACCTCCAACGAATAACTTTTATTATTCCAAAAACTCTCCCTTTCCCAATCCGATTTTTCAGTCTCTATGTTTTTATCTATTTTCCAACAAACTTGCTTTAATAACTCATTATCCCTTTCTTTCCTTATCTTTTTCTGAAACTTTCATGTCATTTTGCCCATCTCTATTCCAATTTGTTGCCTCTTTGTCCCCAATCTTTCCATGTTACCAGGTGTACAATAGTCTGTTCCTGGGATCCATCATAAAAATCTTTCATGTATTGCTTCTAGTTTCCTCCTTTCCTTTCATTCCCCGATTTCTGCTACCCACCTCAAAATAGAACAAACAATACTGTCATATATCCTCATCCCTTCTGCCCTAAAATCTTTCTCCTCTTGATTAAACCTCACACTTTCGTAGCCACCATCTCCTTCTTGCCTATTTCTGCTAAGTGCTTTTCGTAGTCCCCTCCCGTATGAAGCCGAAACCCTAAATAAATATCACATACAGAACTGCATATAACTGCCATGCCACACGTGCGTTTGCATATCCTATTGCAAACGTTTATTTATATTACTTTGGTTTCATGTTGATGTTTTGTTGTTTTAAATTGGTGAGTCTCGGTGTGATACTATGTCAAGTGCTATATTTTTCTTTGTAATATTGTTTTATTAGAAACATCTCAGTAATTATGTCATAATTTTTCTCCGTTACACAGTTCAGCCCAAGGACGGGTTCCCCGAAACGTCGCTCCGAAATTTCCTAACAAACTATTTATGTTCATTGTATAAATGAATAAATTAAAAATTGGATGGTTTGCATAAACCTGTCAGTCAAAATATTGTGGCCAAATCCATGAATTATACTGTATCGAAACCCTGAATACTTATAATCGTTCACCATTTATAAACTACTGCCTTTCTAAATAATTATCTCATATATTCCTCCTTCTGCACTTTTTAAAACCCATCACTTTGGCCTTATCCACATTTAATTCAAGTTCTCTAACCTCTAGAAATTTTTCTTATCTCCCCATCATCTGATTTAAGTCCTTGGCATTATCAACCAATAATACCACATCAGCATAAGATAAAAGACCAATTTTAAACTTACCTGTCAATAACGCTTCCCCTCGCTTCCTTACATTTTCTTCTAAATAAACATAGATAAATTGAAAAGAAAGGGATTCAATGGGCTGCCCTGTCTAACCCCTTTATTGATCAAGAATTTATTGCTAAATTTAGCTTCTACACCACACTGCGTCACTAACAATCGTTTCCGAGTGGCGCGTCTGCTGGTAAAGTATTGCTTTAAATCGAGGTATCCACACGAGCGGCGTTGTGGTACTATGAATCATAATTCCCCGCCACCGCCAAAAGAACAGATTTAAATGACAGCGTTTACACTAGACCGGACTTTTCGGATGGACCACTGAACTTACGTGTTTAAGTGACGCCTACCTTGCGACCGCCAATACCCACAGCGCAGCGGTGTGACTCACAATCCTTCCTTTCTCACAGTTAGTGTCGCGCGGTGATGGACGTGTACGGAAGGGCTATGCGCTGCCCAGTGGCGTCACGACCTAACGGTCCCTTTTCATAGTGCCACTCAACAGCGCCTCCGAGTGGCGCCCCTACAGGCAAAGCATTGGTTTAAATAAAGATATCGTCGTTAAATATAGAAAGACGAAGTCGCTCTACTGTGGCGCTTAGTAGCAGACTCCCGCAACCAGTAGCACAGACGCACTACCTCCAGCAAAACATGGCTTAAAATTGGCTTTAAATGGCAGCTTTCACACTAGAAAACTTGATCGCGCATCAGAGCAGCCGTTAAGTCTTAATCAGTAGTAATTCGAGTAGATATCAGTCACAGTTGATACGTGTGGGTCCTTTGCATACGTTGGGAACATTGTGGAAGTGAATACAGAGTATTTTATTATAGAGATAGAAAAAATCCAAGAATATGGAATAATGAATGTGAAGAGTATTCCAACAAATTAAAAAAATAAAGAATGGGAAGCTTTAATTTCGAAATTTATATTTTTTTGTTTTTCCAATAAAAGTAAATGAAAAGCATCTTCTTTATTAGACTACACCAGGGGTCAGCAACCTGCGGCTCAGTAGAATTATACTTGTTGCTCTTGAGAAGTTCAATAGTACATATTGAAAAATTAACTGTAATATTGCAGTTGCCAAACAAATATAATTCTGTTCACACACCAAAATGCGCGGCAGATTGCATGCATGTAAACCTAGCTTTAGCTAACCTTGCTCTCTACACTCACAGACACCACACTCAAAACAAATGCGAATAGAAACAGAAGCGAGGTCACTGGGAAAACAGTCATGAGTTTTCGAATTCAGCGCCTTTTAGTAGTGAGCCTTACAAACTTTCCGAAAAATCCCATCACGCAATGCGAGGAATTTCAGCAAATATTTCTTTACTACTACATGTATTGCATGTGCGCAGTGTGAAAGATCTTAGACCTAATAATTGAACACTTTCTCTATCATTTAATTTATATTTTAAGCAAAGCTGTATAACCTACTCAAATTAGGTTTTTACAATTAGTTTTCTTTTAAGTTATAAAAAAACTGTTTCCGTTTACTTTAATAAGTTGACTTATGTGTTCTGTTACTAAGCAAAATAGAAGGTTTTGATTTCACAATAAATAGTACATGTTTCACGGCAGATAACGGTTATATTATTTTTTCTAATACATATTACCGATGTATGTATTTATTATTTGACTCTTTAAAAAAGAATTAATCTCGTCGGGGGGAATATGGTTTTTAACTCCAGAAAGGTTGCTGACCTCTGGACTCCACCACGGGAGGCCCTGTGGGAGAGCTGCTTTACATTGTCGGGGCGAGTAGGTTGGAAGGTAATGTGGCGGGGAAATGTACAAGTACGAAAGGAGGGGGAGGGCTAGGCGTTTCTTTGCCAGAAGCAGAGTACCTCCCGCACGCACCAGCGCACTTCCACGCTCTCTGCCGGCGTGCTGTAAAATTAACGCGGGCGTTTTAATGAAATCGTTGGCAGTACTGCACGTCGCGCCGTGCCACGTCGTTCCGTGCTGTTCCCGCGCAGATGGAAAATTGCTGTACCGCTCGGCAGTGCTCGCACGTGTTGCAAACTGTGTGCATCGCGGCTTTAAATCCAACGTTCCTCGCATCTAGACAGAGAGCTGCGAAATATCATCGAATCCCGTGGAGTTAGTTCTACAATAGTATGTGAGAATATTGTTATTGATGCTAATTTGAAGTTCATTGTATTACTTTCTCATTAATGCTAAACAATAAAGAGAAAATATGGTAATGCTGCGAAAAAATCGGGGAATTTTCGACAAAAAAATTTATTCCAGGGCTTAAGTAACGAAAATTGGATTAATGTTGTCTCTGCATATTGTAAATTACTTCCTCTACCAGGTTGTGTAGTCAGAATCCATGTTTTGTGTGTCCATGATACCGAAACATCGATGAATGGCAAAACGTCTGTCCGTCTGAGAACGTTAGCGGCTAAATCGTAAGCAACATTTTCACCAAAGTTGATATTTTTTTTATTAAATTCCGTTCCCGGATAGCGTAAAGAACGCTTAAGCGTTGCGGCGTTGCCAGACAATGCTGCTTTATGGCAATTAGAGAAGTTGTTCCGAAAATTTAACTGGTGGTTGGCGACATGGATGGAAGAGAAATATTACGAGGTGGCTTTACGTAGAACTTAACGTTAATGTTACAATATCTCTATGTTTAATAAAATTGCACTACATTCAACTTTATTAAAGTCGGTAAGAATGTATATACAGGTATGCATGAGATGAACATTATCCAGTGATCTCATAGTTTCGTATGCATCCATAAGGTAATATATTGGAGGGACTTTAGACTTGGATGTTCAATTTATAAGTGAAATTTTCGCTTGTCTGTGTAATAAGCTGCAAATAATGCGAACAGTTACAATTAATGCGAGTAAGTCTGTGCGGTTGCATCACCACTAGTCCTTATATTAATTTTATTTTTTCCTATTAATAGTTATCATTTTTTAAATTTTACTCCTCGTGAGAAGTAATGGTTTCTAACACACTCCAACAGAGGTTTCAACGCAAGACCATACCATGACTTTTAAAACAATGTCATTTAATGGAACAAGTGATAAAAAATAAAACAAATATTACATGCTATGATAAAGATGTGTTCTTATCTACTCGAGAAAGATACCTCACCCACTACTTCTTCGCTTCTAAGATAATTCCATCCTCTAGTAGATAAAAGGTGTCTTTTCGCACACGTGTGATAAATTCTTAGATCTTATAGAAACAAAAATCATGTTATTAGCTGGTACACGCTCATAAAAGACTGAATTGGAGTTATCGCTCTCTTCAGTTTCATATTCCCAGCTCTTGCACCAGCTTCCATCGCGGCTTTGTCCTCGCATAAATTGTCAACGTCAATCAGTACCAGACGCACGCGCGGGGAAGGGGGACTCGTAGCCGACACAACCAGCTGCTTCTTTCATCTCGGCGATGTTACGATCGACGATCACAAAATGTGCTTCGGCAGTGTCGTGCTCAGTTTCAAAAGAGGTTTTTCGCGGTGTTGGGGGTGGGGACCTATTGTCGCACATGTGCCTCGTTGTTGCCAATATAATACATTGCAGGCTATTGATTAAGTCATTGACCATTAGTTTATTGCAGCAACAGCGTTGGGAGTTGGATTCTGGTAAAGGAGGATACTCATTGTGCGGAGAGTGCTCTCCAAAATGTTCTCTCTGCAGTATAATTTTATGAGGATTAAAATAAAATTTCGAGAATAGTAACAAAGTGAAACTTTCTTATTGTATAACTTCGGGTTATTTAACTGATAAAAGGGCATTGATTTATTTAAAGAATATTTCATATTCCACTATTCAGTTGAAAATTCTGGGTCAATTATCCTTAAGTATCCTATAAAGAATAAGTTCTTC
>BLKR01010766.1:0-46608 GCA_011170035.1 Teleogryllus occipitalis
TCGATCGAGTCACCGATGTACCAGGCGCAGCGCGGCCAGAGCCGCGAGCGCGTTTACCTCTCCGGAGTCGAGCTGCTTAACGCAGCCACACAGGATCATTATAGTGGGCGCGGAGGATCCTCCGGCCACAGCGGCCGTCGACTTCGACATTCCGGCGCCACCACCGCTTCCGAAAGCGAAAATGACTCGCGCCCGGCAGCGAGCTCCTCATCGCGATGAACGCGGAGCGGGGAATAAAAGGGCCGCCGTGCCCCACGGCAACCCCGGCGATCCCCACGCCCGTTCCCGGCACTCCTGTGCGGCAGTCGGTAAAGGAACGCGTCAGCTCTTTCGATCTCCCCCACCGGCACCAGCGCATCTCCCTACCGGCCGCCCCTTGCAATTTTATTTGGTCGGGGAAACGACGCCGCAGCAGCGGCCCATCCGACGTCAACATCCACGAGAGCGGCACTGAACTGCAAGGTGCCCATGGCGGCACTTCAAACGGTGCTGCCGCTGGCGACCCTGGCGGAGAGGGTGGCAACGAGGCCCCCACCCCGCTCAGCGCGGTGCTTGGCTGGGATTGGCCGGTGTGCTCCCCCCGACCGAAGAGAGCGTCATAGCGGGGCCAGCCGCCGTTGAGCGAATGCCGCCAGGCGAGAGCTCCGGCGCTGCACAACTGACGACCCCAGGGAACGCGGCGGGCGGCTCGCCACCCGCCGTCTCCCCACCGGCCAAGCGCTCTTGTAAACGCGAGGCCGTTTCCCCGGAGCTCGAACTGATGGAGCACCACAGCTTCACTTCTAACAGCCCTCCAAACGCCTCAAAGAAGGGGCGAAAGCGGCGCAGGCGCAAGCGCGCGGGCAAGACGACGGGCGGGCCTGACCAGGCCCCCGTTGCACCCGGCGCCGCGCCAACGCCGCCACGACAACTTTCTCCTAATACGGGGAGTGCGTCTAAAGGCCCATTCACAATGCAAACATAAGCATAAGCATGGCGTTAACATAAAAGTTAGGACTACGTCTACAAGTGGAGTCATTCACAATGCGTTCGCATAAGCATAACACGTAAGACGTTAACTTAAGAGCTTGCAAGCTTCAAGCTTCTGTGCTTATGCTTATGTCAGACATAAGGAATGAGCCAATTACAGTTCATTAACTCAAAATCGAGTATCGAAGTCGATAGGTGAACTATTCGTGTCGATTCGTGTGCTGCGTCTCATAGCCAATAGAAACTCTTATTTTGCCTGTGTTTATGTTCGACATTGTGAATACGCCAACTCTTCGCTTGTGTTAATGTCTATGTCTATGTGTTATGCTTATGTTTGTGATTGCATTGTGAATGGGCCTTAAGGATTCTGGGCGTCGGCAGTCTCCCCAATCCCCCCTACGAGCGACAAGCAATCTGACGGCTGGCAAGTCGTCTCCGGTTGCCGGTGCAGCCTGCAGGCTTCTTCCGTCCGCGGAAGCCCTCGCGGCGGGCGCCTCACGTCCGCCGGCCTTTTCACGGCCGCCCAAAAAGCCCTTCTCCATTCGGCTGCAGATCAGCCCTATCGAGGTTTTCCGGCACGGTAGGGACCTTGTACCCTTAATAGGGTACAAGGCGACCATTTCTGTCACCAACCGCGCCCGAAGTGTACGAGATCCATACGTACGATCGTGTGGCGTACACTGAGGCGAAGCGATACGCTCGCAGCGAGAAGATTTTTCTCTTTTCGCACCCGCCTCCTCCAGAAAACTCTGAAAAGTTCCCTAGAGTATTCGTCAGAGGGCTTCCGCAGGGCTACACCGCAGAGAACGTAGCAAACGAGTTGAAAAAACTCTGCTACGATCTCAAAGCAGTCAAGCAAATTTGTCTGCTTAGAGAAATCGAGGTCGCCAGAAACCCCTATTCCGGTGTGGCCAAAGGTGCAACAGGCACCGAAACGCGACGTGTGGAAGTGCGCACAGGAAAGTTTGCTGTCACCCTCAGTGACAGTGCCGCGTCGCGAAAAATCTATCACCTAAGACAATTAGAATCTTTCTCGATCGAGGTCCAGAGAGAAAAGTGGGCAAGACCTCGATTTTGTTTGCGATGCTGCCGTTGGGGCCACATCGCTCGCAACTGCGAGTACGAGATGCGCTGCCGCCTCTGCACGGGCGAAGGTCTCCCTGCAGGTGACGACAAACGCGGCACGGAGCATTGCCCAAAAAGAGGTAACTTCAATTTAAAACCTGTTTGCTGTAATTGTAAGCAGCATCACACTGCATCCTTCACATTTTGCAGCTTTTGTACGTTGCCCCCGCGTCGTTCAGACGCGCGTGCAATAGGGACCGAGGATCCCTCACGCCAAGACGATTCTAATAGAAACGACGAGGCGTCTCGGTCAGCAGCAGCAAACGGCGGGCCGGACTAGAGTTCGGTCGCGCGGCGCCTCGACGCAGCAGCTCCGAAGGGGCACGCACCGCCCTCAGGGGCAGCCGGAGCGCCGGACCTAGCGATTTTTGAAAGACTTTTAAACATGTTGCCAGCCTAAAATGTCTAGACAAACCATCAACGCAAACACGCGAACAGCACCTCTCTGCGCCTGCACTTGGAACGCGCAAAGTGCGATATTCAAAGCCCAGCAGTTAGAACACTTCATAACTGCATTTCAACTGGATATCGTTTCTTCACAAGAAACGTGGTTTAATGATGAACACGAATTCAATCTCCGGGGCAGAGCAAAGCGAGGTATTTGGGCGTGTTGCTTGACAGCGGTCTCCGCTGGCACGCGCACGCTCGATTCCTTGCGGCCAAAATTCAAAATCGTACTCTTCTTCTGAAACCACTTCTCCGTTCTCCCGATCTTTCTGTCACTTTAAAGCGGCGCTTATTCACGTCGTCCGTGCGCCCCTTGTGGGGGTATGCATGGGAGGTTTTCGCCGCCGCTCCTTCTTCCACTCTGCGCCCCATTTGGGTTGCAGAAAACAGAGCGGCGCGCCCGCATCTTCCCTACCCTGGACACGACCACTCTCCCAAAAAATCTCCCGACATCTTTTAGAGTCCTAGGCTTACGCAACCAGTTCCCGACGGAGTTGCGGAAGCGGGCGGAGACGGCGCTCGCAAGGGCGCTGAGGCCGTCCGCTCCGTGCATCCTGCGCGAGACCGGCGTGGCGGCGAACAGCGGCGTGCTCAGGGCCTTCCACAGAAGAAAGGGCCCAAAGCACGTCGCTTTCACCTTCCGCGCACTTCCCCCACACAAGCTCTCTGAGCTGTGTGATTCGGGGGAGCAGTTAGTGCGTGGGAGGCGGTGGCCGCTCCCAGACGCCGAAATCCGCGCGGGAGGCGCAGTAAGTCGAAGACGTCGCGGCGCCACGGACGCTTGAGTGAAGACGGCGCCATGGCGTATAAAGTGATGTACAAAGTGTAAATAGTGTAGTGAAGTATTGAATAATGTGTTTGTAAATATAGACTAAGTATGAATGAGAGCATGAATGTTTTAGTGAAAAGAATGAACAATATTAAGAACTTCTATAAGAACGGTAAAACACTTCTATTATTAAATCCTACGTTCGCCCGAATTGGTACTATGTATATAGATTTATTTAATTTCAAGTTAGTTTATTTAAGTTATTGCCCTCCCCTTAGCTCCATAGGCAGAAATGCTGGAGCGAATACTGTACCCCGTAGTCTGAATAAATTCCCACCTCGCCAGGGATACTGGCGGCGGCGGGGGGGGGGGGGATTAAAAAAAACTCCAGCGCGGAGAGTGTGCGCGTCGCGTGGAGTGTTCGGGTAGAGAGAGCGCGTGCCGAGATTAGGCCGTCGCCTGGAAGAGTGTTCGCGCAGATCGGTGACAGCGCTCTGATGTGCTTGTGCGAGTTTTTCTGGGTGCAAAAGTTGAGCACGGCTCCTTCTGCATTTCGTATTAGAGATTTTTCTTCGCGCGAATTCTTCGAACTCTTTGCACGTTTTTCCAGTAGTGTATGTGATCTGCGAGTGTTTTGTAGCTGACTTTAGTCTTAAAACCACTACACAAATTTACTTAGGTATTTAAAGTGTATTGGATAAACTGCATTACTGTTAGCAGATACAAACTGTTAAGAGTTTAAAACGTACTTTAACAAACAAACATTAATTAGATTGTGTTTAGCAAGGTTTTCCTGTAGTGTATGTCATCTGCGATTATCACTTTAGTCTTAAAATCAATACGCAAATTTATTTAGGTATTCAAAGTGTATTAGATAAACTGCATTACGGTTGGCAGATACAAAGTGTTAAGTGCTTAAAGCGCACTTTGACAAACAAATTTTATTAGATTATATGTTTAGGAACTTATAGTGTATTGATTAAATTGTTTTGCAATTAGTATACTGTTTGAGGACACAAAGTCCAAAACTTAAAGTGCTAGTTGCATAATTTATTGCATTTTAAATAAACTAGTTCAATTAGGTTATGTGTTTATGTGTAAAGTGTATCTTGATAACTTGCTTGTAATCTGGACACAGCTGAGATTTCAAAGTGAAAACTTAGTGTTAATTGCAAAAGTAGATTACACTTAAGTCAACTGTTAGTTAGTAAATAAGTTACAGATTATCATCGTGTTTACATTAGCTTTCATTTTCATTTTCACTCACTCGTTATTTCTCCGTATAAGTATCATTTCTCAAATGTGCTTAAACAGTTAAATGCAAGAAGGGGAAGTAACCCCTGAGGGGAGCCCCATACGTACTCGTGCTAGAACGCAGGCAACTTCAACACGCCAAAATTCAAAAACTAGAGTACCTCCATCACGAAATCGTTGTCGTGCCTGCCAATATATTGATGATAACTTAGCCATACGATATTTTCCCTAGGCATGGAGATTAGCGACCATCTCGCTATTACCAAAACCTGGCAAAAATGAATTACTCCCGAGCAGTTATAGACCTGTTAGTCTACTCTCCATCTTATGGAAAACGTTCGAGAGACTGATTCTGCCGCGTTTGCAACAGGAAATACGTCGTCTGAACCTTCTCGGAGATGAACAATTCGGCTTCAGAGCTGGTCACAGCTCCGCGCAGCACCTTACGCCGCTTTGCACGGAGATCAGCCTCGCGGAGTTGGGGGTAAGAGACTGCTACCTAATATTTATTGCAGTTTCCTCTCTCACATGCAGTTCAAAGTGCGAGTTACCAACGTATATTCGTCCCTCAGACGAGCCGAGGCGGGAGTGCCTCAGGGAAGCGTTCTCTCTCCTACCCTCTTCGGCTTACACGTGAATGACGCGCCGCTTCCTGCTGATAAAAGGACGGGTATTCAACGCTGCGGGCTCCTGATATTCGCAGATGATTTTGCGCATTCCGCGAAATCGACCAACGGAAGGCAGTCAATTAAATACTTAAGCGATTGTCTCGCCGCCCTTCTCGAATTTATTTATTTAACGTCAAATAACAGTTCAAACTGCGTATGACGTGCTATGGGGAAAAATGAATTGTGTGCACATTTTCAAAATTCTGTGATCCCTACACTAAGTCATATACTACTTAAATTTTTTAAAAAAAACCTCCCATGTAATAAAATCTATTTTCAAGGATAAATAAGCAATACATTTTGGCTCTTATCCATGTTGTCCTTCGGAATAATACTTCCTGCCGCGACAACATGGAAACGATAATTTGAATAATTGGATTTCCCACTGAATTCTAGAAGACGTGCACAGAAAATGAAGTTACATTTATGTCCAGAAACAAAACAAGGGGCCATCTCAACATTTGCTCACTGCATCAGGGAAACTGGACGAAAAACCTGATCGCGATGGGGATCATTGACCCGGAGGCTGCAGTACAATACTTGTTACTTGTTGTTTACATTATACAGTCCAAATGGTAAATAATGCATTAAATATCACTGTTAAAATTAATGTTACTTTTCTTGTGATGCTCAGTATAGTCTCTAATTGTATAGAAACAGTTATGCAGCAGAAACGATTTCACTTGGGATTTAAACTTTTCTATCGAATTTAATCGTTTAATGTCGTCTGGCAAAGTGTTGTAAAATAATGTACATGTATTGTATGTGAATTTTTTGTATTGTAGTGTATTGTTTTTTGTATTGTGTTATAGACATCGGCATTTTCTGAAAATATATTCCCGCCCTTAAGCAAGTCATTTTTGACAAAAACAACTGATTCGTAAATAAGCAGACACGGTAATGGTAAAAATCCTAGATTAATGAAGAGAGGCTTACATGAATCACGTGGGTGGGATTTGGTTATTATTCGTACAATTCGTTTTTGTAATCTAAAAGTCTGGGAGCTCTAAGATGCATTTCCCCAGAATATAATGCCATATCTCAGGCGGGAATGAACATTCGCGAAATATACACAACGAGCAGTATGAAGGCTGACTGAATTTGAAAGAATTCTGAACGCGTAGCATAATGAACTTAATTTTGTATTCAATTCATTTAAATGGACGTTCCATTTAAGGTTTGACTGAATTGAGAGACCTAAAAATTTTGTTGCCTTAACATCAGTCATTAATTTTTATTCATTCACCGTTCATTTTTTATGGAGCAAAGAATTGTTTATTTGAAATGGAAAACTGCATTAAAACCGTTTTCTTTTCGTTTACTATTAATTTGTTATTTCGGAACCAATTTGAAACTTCTGATATTGTACTATTTACGGTTTCTTTATTGCAAAGGATGTTCGTGTCATCTGTAAAGAGAACCGGTCTTCCGTTTCGAATCGTCGAGGGCATATCGTTTACGTAAAGTAGGAACAGAATAGGGCCTAAAATCGATCCTTGAGGAACTCCACGTGCAATGGGCAAAGAGTCGGAAAGGTGCGTACGTAATGTTCCATCATTCCAGTAAGGTATTTCAACTCTCTGAGATCGCTGTTTAAGGTACGAACATAACCAATCTAGAGGAATACCACGGATTCCATATGAAGGTAATTTTGAAAGTAAAATGTCATGATCAATGACGTCAAAAGCTTTTGAGAGATCTAAAAATAAACCAATAGGTGCCTCGTTTTGATCCAATGATGAGGCGACATCTTTAAGAAAAGAAAATATAGCGTTTCCGTTGATTTTGATTTTCTAAATCCATGTTGGCAATCTGAAAGCGCGTCGTGTTTATTGAGAAACGTTTCCATTCGTACGTAAAAAAAGTCTCTCTAATATTTTTGAAAAAACTGATAGAAGAGAAATGGGCCGATAATTTTGAAATTAATTTTTGTTGCCTTTTTTGAAGAGCGGCTTAAATTTTAGCTGTTTTGAAAATATGTGGAAACGTTCCGGTGCATAACGATGAATTAAAAATGTGAGTTAATGGGTGTATAATGGCATACGCACAGGTCTTTAACAAAGCATCCGGAAATTCATCTAAACCGGATGAATATTTATTTTTTAGTTTACCGATTATTTTGAGAATTTCATAGGAAGAAGTTTCGGAAACGAACACCGTGTCTAAAATTTTGGGTGAACTGTCTATTATTGATTTTTGTGGCTGAAGACCCTGAGTGAGATCGGCAGCAATTCTCGAAAAGTATTGGTTAAAGAGACTAGCCACTGTTGCCGGATCGTTCACATTTATATCGTTATATTTTAAAACAACATTCTCTACAGGTTTCTAGTTGATTTGGTCGCATTTTTTATTATATTCCACATTGCTTTTGTTTTGTTTTTTGAGTTAAAAAATTCTGATCGCGTTTCATTATTTTAGCCTGCCTTATGACTTTTCGTAACAATGTTTTGTATTTTTTAAAGTAGATAAGGAAATCTTGAGATACGTTATGACGTTTAGAAATGAAAGAAAGAATTCTCTTGTGTTTACAAGATGTTCTAATCCCTTGTGTTATCCAAGAATTGCTTTTCCGTGAAATATTTAATTTTCTTTTTTGAAGAGGAAAGCAAGTGTTAAAATGAAAGAGTTGAAAAAAAGGAATTATATTTGTCGTTTGTATCAACAGCATTATAAACCGCTCCCCATGACTCCTGCATCAAGTAATGAATGATTTTATTTTACTTTTTGTAAACAATCTAGTCATACGTGTATTATTTATTGTGTCAGTGATCGCATTTCTTATAATGGTAAGAATTTGTGCATCGTGGTCACTGTATCCTAAATCTTTTGTTTCAACTTCATATCGAGTAGTAGTTTTGTTAATTATAATTTGATCAACTGCCTTCATTCAATTTTGTGTGATCCGTGTGGCTGAGTCGTAAACGACTCGCTCTTAACCTAGGGAAAAGTGTGGCCGTCAACTTCACTCGTAAGAGGGCAGACCCCAATGAAACGGTAAGCTTGGCGGGCGCGCGTCTCCCATGGCAGAGTGAAGCGAGATACAGGTATTTAGGCGTGCTACTCGATAGTGATCATCGCTGGCATGCGCACGCTCGATATCTCGCGGCCAAGATCAAAAACCGCACACTTCTCTTGAAACCTCTTCTCCGTTCTCCCGATCTTTCCATTCCTTTAAAGCGGTGCTTATTCACCGCGTGCGTGCGCCCCTTGTGGGCGTATGCATGCGAGGTTTTCGCCGCCGCTCCTTCTTCCACTCTGCGCCCCATTCAGGTCACAGAGAACAGAGCGGCGCGCCCTCATCTTTCAAATACCAGACCCAGCCGCACTCCCTGCAACTCTGTGTTCAGAGTTCTGGGCGTGCGCAATCAGTTCCCGGCGGAGACGGCGCTCGCAACGGCGGTGAGACCGTCCGCTCCGCGCATCCTGCGCGAGATCGGCGTGCACAGGGCCTTCCACAGAAGAAAGGGCCCAAAGCACGTCGCCTTCACCTTCCGCGCTCTTCCCCCGCACAAGTTCTCTGAGCTGTGCGATGCGGGGGAGCAGCTAGTGCGCGGGAGGCGGTCGCCGCTCCCAGATGCTGGAAATCGTGCCGGAGGCGCGGAAACGCGCTCCGCCGGGCCTAATCCGCCCGGAACCGACGGAGACGTCGCGGCGCCACGGACGCTTGAGTAAAGTCGGCGCCTTGGCGAAAAATCAGTGTAAATATTGCAGTGAGCATGAAGTGGTACGAATGAGTGAGTGAATGTGTTTATATATATATATATATATATATATATATATATATATATATATATATATATGAAAGCGAGAGTGAATGAAACAAGAAAACCAGAAGAAATCTGAACATTATAGAGAACTTTAAAGAAGATATTATAAAGAACTACTGTATACAACTAATGAGCCCCAAGTGGCACTCTGTTGAGTTATAAGTTAATTATAAGCTAGTTTTAAGTAGTATTTTTAAGTTATCCGCCCTCCCGAAGCCGAAAAGGCTGCAGCAAATGGATACCCTAATCTGAATAAATTCCCGCCTCTCCAGGGTAACTGGAGAGGGGAAAACTAAAAAAACTTCAGCGCAGACCAGCCCTGAGGAAGACCACGAAAAGATGGTCGAAATGTCGGCAACACAGCCTTCGACACGGCGTCACCTGGACGGCCAAGATCAGTTACATGACTGGTCGCGGAAGCCTAGGACTTCAAGCTGTTTATTAGTTTATCATTAATACCACACAGGAGAATAGTTCCATATTAAGTAGGTACAAAATGGATGACAAACTGTATACCTTATCACATATTACACAGCTCCCACTGTTCCTGTTCACCAGAACGAGGTATTAGCACAAACAAGCTCCCAATGGAAACTGCACACATTCTACTAAACAACACACAGAGAGTGGCAGCAGCTTTTTTGTCTTTTATTGATGAGCATGGTTACTGAAGGTTTTTTCTATGAAAGGTAATCCTTTCTGAAATATCTTCTGTCATGGGTCCAAGAATTTTTTTAAAACTTTATACTACTTGGAGAGAAAAAATTTCCTTTGGAACCAATATTCTGATTATTATAACATTTATATACTGGATGACATTAACCTAATGTCAAATAATAAAAAAATAATTTGTGGAATGAATTTGGATATGTATATATATTTCTAATTTACAATCTTAGCAGTTATATGAAGAAAACTATGCAGATACTAAAACAATAACTTCAATTTTGACCAAAAGTGCATACATTTGATTGTTATTCTGCCAATTCTAATATTGCAATGGCATGGCTTCACAGAAGAGGATGCCCACCATTAAATATTTGCTAATCACATGTTGGGTTATGGAACAGAAACTTTTTTTATATTCTTGGTAAATAAATAACTGTTGTACTGTATACACACTATACTGTGTTATTGGAGGATTTGTGAAGACACTTTTTGTTAAGAGTATTTAATTTATTGCAGTGTTATAAGAGCGTATTTTATTTGTTGTTCTTGAGCAGAGTGTGTGTGTTATTTCTTGGAAAACAATTTTTTGTAGTTTTATTTGGCAGAATTTTTGCTGCTGAAGGCCACTAGTTTTGTCTAGTGATTTTTTACTTGTCTCACACTACTTTACAGCGTGTATAATACTGTAATCTGTGTGTAATCTCTCTAAATACTGTAATCTGTACTAAATACTGTAATCTGTGTAATCTCTCTAAAAATAAGGGGAGAAGGGATTCCATGCTATAAGAGTAAAAAATCTTCCTTGGACATGTAATAAAATAACAATGTTGTATTGATTCCCAATTTAAGTAATCAATGAAGGTCTTGTGTTCACATATTCCACAAAACAAGAAAAGTTCATACAGCATAGCTCGTAGATTTAGCAATTTATAATACCCCCCTACAACACATTACCTGCAAACTCAATTAAATTCCTCCTATTAATTGCCATCTTATGAGCAAACCAGGCAAATGTCTATCCTACAAAATTACCTTAATGAATGTTTCATCAATTTCAAAGTCACATGTACATCTAGGGAGGCTGCCAAAGGTTTGATACAAGTTACTGAATAAAAATTCACAGCACAGTTTTGAAAACAAAACTTACATAAATTCTACACACATCCAGAGAAATGCACCACATGAGCATGTTTCATCGTTAATATGGAACCATATTTCAGCTTTGTAAAATCTGTCAGAAACAAAGAGTATAGTTTCACTGTAGTTTGCACAAGTATAACTCTACAAAGGTAGATGTACTTAACCTCCGTGTATCATGATATACGATAACACCTATTGAACAATGTAATTTATAACACATGTATGCTACATTTAACAAGAGTCATAAATTTGCACTACGCATTAGCACAATTGCAATACAAGATAATATGCTATTAATTTATCTTGAAATATTTACACCACCTAATGTAAACACAAAGGCACTTCCACCCAATGACACCCTAAAAAATTGTCTTATCAACTTATATCAAATCTTGAAAACTAAAATAAATATTCATTTCTAGTTCAATGGAAAATCAATTCCACTGTTCTCAAAAAACCGTTCAAAGGTGAATCAAGGAAATGAAAAACACTGGACTAAACTAATGGACAAGGCTAGTAGGTACAGGAATTCAAAGAGGATAGTTTTCAAAACTGCAAAATTTGAAGTAACTTGTTTATTTTAAGATTTTGGAGACGGGCCTTCTTATGTATCAAAAAATTCACATGAGTCTAGGCTGATTGTAATAGGATAAACAAAAATATCAGGTCTCACTTTTGGAACACAAAAATTACTGTATGTACATCATTATCAAACAAAATTGTACAAAAAAATCATCGTTGTGTGGTGTTCCACATTTTATTGCATAAACAAAAAATTAAAAAAGAAAAAGAAAACAAAACAAGAGAAATCATCATAGGACTGGGGTCCTGTCTTCAGCAGAAGACATAAGTACCCTTTAGGTATAGTATAACTGGTTTAAAACAACTAATTCAACAAGCTTTAGGATGACATCTTGAGCTTAAGAACTGTACAAAAGAACATAATTTTTTACCTTTCCAAGGGTTGCAAGGTAGTGTTATCCACATTACACTTGAACTCCATAACATACATATATATATATATATATTTATATAATCCCATCAAGCCGGGTTCTCTGAAAACCTGCGCTCACATCACAGATTCATAATACATGATCCATACTTCTCACACAACCATAATTATTTCCCTTTAGTTTTCCAAAGGTTTTAGACATAACTTATTGAATATAAGCGCTACACATCCTAAATGAAAAGACATTTATGTATATATTAAACATAACACTTACTAGCAACAGGTTTTCACATTCTTTCACCCTGTGGACAAGTGTTTTAGTCTTAATTACATTCATACAACAGTGACAACCACTGTGAAATTAACAAAAAATTATTCATTCAGACCGCTTGCAGTCTCTTCTTTCATCATATTCCATTTAATCAAACAGAATGGAATGAGCATAAAAACCACTTTAAGTTCATCAGTACATATGGTTTACACTCCAAATTTACACAACCATTTCTCAAAACTGACAAAAAAATCGGTATTTTGTCTTAAAATAGTTATTTTGCACCAAGAAATTAGTGTCCCTGATAAGGGGGAGGGGGCAGGGAATGGGAGGCAAGTTTTATATTTGGTAATCACATTATCATTCACGATCATAGCCTATCTTACTATTGCAATATGCCCCAGTGCACACGCCATACATACATCCATAATTACAAAGAGAGAAAGAAAAGAGAGAGAGAGAGAAAGAAAAAAAATAATTAAAATTAAAATTTTCAGGTAAGAGAATTGTGTATAAAAGTTAATCAGCTTTTCAATACGACTTGGCAAACAAGCACTCAGAAAAGCCCACATAGCACCTTAAAAGGGAGGAAAGTGGTCGATATTTTAAATAAATTCAAGTTTCCTCCCATTATCAGCAATGCAGTAGTCACTGGAGACTGCAGCAGAACTATGGTTCACAGATACATCCTCAGATGAAAGTTTCACAAAAGGAGGCACATGAGGAAAGAATAAAAATTATATTCCTCTAGAAATAAATAAGTTAAAACGTATTGAGAAATATGAAGGGTATCAGAAATATCTATAATTCTGATACTACAGTAACAACTGTCGCAAAAAAATTAATAAAATGTCTTGATGTTTGAGTGGGAAACCCCACATATGACTTGGCAAAACGCATCTATCAACCCTGAAATATTGAACATAACAATACATTTGGTAATGCATAAATAAATAAGGAGATATTTTCAGCAACGACTTGAAGAAACAACATTGCTCTGCTATGAACACAATAAGCAGAAATGGATTCAGGAACTACCTTGCCAGGATAAAACTCCATGCACTAATGCAAAATCTTTTCCAGTGTATTTTTCAGCAAAGTTTTTCTTGATTGGAACTATATTTCACTCTCAAATTAATGGTCCCAATAATAAAACTGGTGATAGTTCTAAATATTCACGGGATATTTACAATATACAACTCAAAATGTAGTGATTCACTTTCATGTGTCTAAACATGTGCACTAATTGCAGTGCAAACAGATGGGTAAAATTGACCCTGAGTATTAACATTGTAGTTACAAGATGAGAGTTCGAAGAACTCTTAATTGTTCACCACACAATTATAGTTTGGGACACACTAAAGATTGAAATTTCACTTTTGGAGGTAAAATGTGGCAAGATAGTTTTTCTAAGTAAAAGTGAACGTTCCAACTCTTTATGCTGGAAATACTAAGAGTATAACAGTATTTCTTGAGCATGGATACAGTGATACACATGAAGAACCATAGCTCTGTTCATTACCATCTGACCTTTACCATCATCAAATTTCACTGAAGAAGAATTGATCTACCACTCTCCTCCAACTGGCATCAGGTTTACTGGTTATGATAAAGAGTGCAGTTTCTCCTTTGAAAAGCATTTCTATTCCTTTACATAATCTTTCTTCTTCAGCCTTACTGATGGTGGTGATGTGAATGATGTGCTGATTGTGAGGTCGATGCAGTGCTCACACTACTTCGTGAGCGAGCCTGATGGGACGGGTGGTGGTGTGCATGATCGGACCTCCCAGACACCTGGAATATACAGAATACTTGTGCATTACCACAAGAAATCAGATAACAATAGTAGGAAAAAGCAAGCGCACTTGCAGAGATTGCACTAAAAAAAATAGTACTGATGTGCTTGTATAATATGTTTTAAATCTATTAAGATTATTAAAAGTTCATTTCCAAACTCACTAGACTCTTTGATGCATTTAAGAACTGAAACAGGGTAGTGACAAAATTGGAGGAGGGACTCCCCTCAACTAACCAACCCACACACACTGTGTGTTCCAGGTTTTTAACGTAAATATTTCCTGTTTATATTAGAACTTGTATCAAGAATATTGAAACATTTATGACAAGGGTAGCAATGATTCAAATCCAAAGGATTTTTAATGAACAATACGTGTTGTTTTTTTATCAAAATTTTCTCACAAGGAGTCTCTTTATATCCCCCTCTTACAATAAAACACACAATACAGTTGACTTCAGTTGTACAGAACTTCTGGGGACTCACATTTTTGGTTCACTATATCTGATGTCAAAATGAAATAGAATTTCTCCACAATTACTTATTTTATTATAGAGATACAGCAAAATATATTAACAGGATGAACTGAAAATTTCAAAAATCTTCATTTGGCCTTAAGAAATCAATTATTTTCAATTGTTTACCACATACATTTTCCTTTACTAATATCCCTAGATTCTTCTCCAGAGTTTGTGCTCTCTCATACTTGATTCTACATTGTCCACTGCCTCTAAGTATTGTAATGCACTCTCGACACCCTTCAATGCCTCTTGCACTTGGAACACCTTCATTTGTATCTTTATCACTCATCAGTAAGGTCCCCCCCATTCCATGTCTCCTACCTCCACCTCAGGGGAGACCTTTTCGGTGATATTTTCACCAACAATATTTTCTACATTCACTATAGCTGAGGTTTAAAGTTCACTATAACCAAATCTTCTTGTGCTTCTTCGTAATGTAAGAGAAAGGACCAGTGACATAAGTTCACTATAAATGGAGTCGATTGTAAGAAGTTCTCTAAATAAGTGTTCAAGGGAGAGGCTAGAAGGCTAACTGTGAGGTGGAATGATAGTGGAGCTGAGTAGTTTACCTTCCAGCCAAGTCCTTAAAGACTATTAGAGGACATGTTACATACAATGATTTTTGTTATTGCTAGTTTATCGCTTATTCAAAATAAACTTTTAACACTTTCATGAGTTAAGAATTGTCATTACTCTCGATGTTTTGTAGCAAGGGTTGTTAGTGACTTGATGCCATTTTTAAATAACAATCGCAGGGCAAAAGGACCAAAAGGGCAAAAGTGGGGAAAGGGGGACAAAATGGGGCAATGTGAAGAAATGGACAAAATGGGACAATGTAGCAAAAGGGGGCACTGGGAGAAAGGCGACAATGTGCAACAAAAAGACAAATTGACTTAATAGGACAAATTGACAAAACGACACAAAGGGAGCCAAGGTGGACAATAGAAACAAGGGAGCAAAAGTGCAAAAATTTCAGAATCGATTTCTTGTAATACTAATGAAGATACATATCATGACTTCAAAAATTGTAAATTTAAGAACTAATATACTGTATATACTATACTATGTTACTGCAGTATTCAGGAAGACTGTTTTTTTTTTTCCAACTATAAAATTTATTGCTGAGTTATATAAGAAAAACAAACCCTAAATGTGGTACTGTTGGATAGGAAATTACCCATAGGTCTACATCAGATTTAAGAGAAAAAGAAATGGAGTTCACAGATTACATCTTATAAGGAAAACAGCAGAAGCACTTGCAACCCAACACACCGCCATTTTGTGGAACTCTGGAATGATGAATTGTGGGTTCTTAAAACAAGATTTTCATGCCCTTGAAGGGTAACACGTAAGGTTTATTATGCCATGATATATACAGCATGGCTAGTGATTTTATTGTTTGAAATTCAAATTTCCCCCCTGGGTTTCCAGGTTCAAGATCCTAAACATTTTTAGGCTGTTATGTGCTGCACATTTTATACGACTTTGTCTGCATTACTTAATCTCATGTTAAAGCAGCTCAGATCTTGAAGTACAGTAATGCATGATTATTCAAAAACGTGAAATTTTGCCTGAAACATCAATTTTTAAAAACAATTATTTTCTCAAAAATGGCTTTAATTTTTTTCTTAAAAATTTTCTTAGTATGTAACAAAGAATGGTAAAAATTGGTGCTGGTCCCAATTTCGGCACACACTGAATTTTCGAAAATTGCAAAAAAATAACATTCTAAAAGTACAATACTGATGAGAGAATTTTTGTTAAATGAAATCTGTTTAAAAAAAATCAGATCTTGTCATGTACAATTTTCGAAATTGTATATTCGAGTTTCCCAACTTTTTTGTTGGAATCTTTCAGGTCGCAATACAATAATGAGAATGCCATGACATAATAGTTTGAAATTCTCAGAATAACTTCTCAGTTGATGAGTGGTGTTTTAAGGTATATGGCATGGAATGTTGGATTGTCTAACTTCTGTTGATGTTTTACCATTAAATGAATTAAATTTTCATGCCCAATGCATTACAATTGGTAATGAGTTTTACAAGTGATTGCTGAGATGTGTTAAGGCTAACTGTATCGATACTAGTTCGATTCTTCATCTGTAAACGGCATTTGACTTGTCTTTGATATGAAATTTACACTGTGAAGCCCCTTTTTCCAACAACAACAACAACAACAACAACAAAAAAGATACCAAAACCTCTCTTTTCAAATTGTTTCTCGTATTTCCAGGAAGTCATTAAAAAATGTGTGCTTATAGCATGATGGTGACATGAGAGTAAAAGAAAGAGGCTTGTAATAATTGGCACAAAAGATAATACAAATTCCAGTGACAGTACCAAAACTATTAATAGCGGAAAAACGATTTGGAAATACGTAGGAATATGAAATAATACTGGAAAATGAAGTAAAGAGGTGTGACTGCGAAGAACACAGTTTAGGCAGGAATAAAGCCTATAAATTATACTTCTATAAGCCTATAAAGGTATACTTCTCAAAGCGTTCGCTAAGTGCGATTGCGAGGAATGGAGTATTAATACGGCCCTTTCGTCACTCAAGATATAGCAACAGTGGATTATCACTCAATGCTCACAACTAAAAATTAAAAAAAGATGTTAAAATGTAGGATTCTGGGTACCTGGAATGCCAGGAGTATGAGTATTGGGAACATGGATGTAATACATGAAATGAGTAAGTTGGACATGGACATTCTGGGAGTAAATGAACTTAGATGGGTAGGTAATGGTCACTTCAACACCGGAACATACACTGTGTTTTACTCCAGTCACAAAACACACAGAAAGAATGGCATGGCAGTTATTTTATTTATTTAGTCAAAAACTGTATGTGACGTATGGGGGAGAAAATCATCTGCGCACGCTTTCTTGAGTTTCAGAATCCCTTCCCAACAATTTAACTATTAATAGTTGAAAGATTAATAATAATAATAATAATAATAATAATAATAATAATAACAACAACAACAAATTTAAAAAAGCGAGAGATTAACATTTCAAAAACTAGATATTTTTGTTGCCAAATAATAGAAAACTTATTTTTAACGGTAAAGAAACAAACAGACTTGATTTTTCTGTATTGTTAACAAAATAGAAACTCACCTTAAGCTCTACTACCACTACAACGTGCGCATAGTGAAGCTACATTTACGTCCAGAAGCAAATCAAGGGGCCATCTCAGCATTTGCTCAATGGATCAGGGAAACTGGACAAAAACCTGATCGAGATGGGGGGTCATTGACCCGGAAGTACATTATTTGTTACAGGCATATTGAGTCTTTTTTTAAAATTATACTATGCAAATGTAAACTAATTCATTATACTATATCTTGTTTTTGTTAAAGTAAACAATATGTTTCTTTTTGGCGATCAGTATAGTCTCTAATTGTATAGAAACAGTTTTGCAGCAAAAAAGATTTTACTTTTAATTTAAATTTGTGTACCAATTTTAATTGTTTAATTTCACCTGGCAATGCATTGTAAAGTAGCGTACATGTATTGTATGTGGATTTCTTGTAGTGAGCTGTTGATACTGACACTTGATGAACATGATTTCTACGTCGAGTATTGTAACTATAAATATCAGTATTACATGAAAATATGTTCCCACCGTTAAGTAAGTCAGTTTTGACAAATACTATAGACTCATAAATAAATAGGCAAGGCAATGGTAAGATTCCAAGCTCAATGAAAAGAGGCTTGCACGGATCACGTGAATGGGATTTTTTCATTATTCGGATAATTTTCTTTTGCAATCTAAATGTCTGGGAACTAAAGGATGAGCTTCCCCAGAATATTATGCCATATCCCAGGCGGGAATGTACATTTGCAAAATACACGCAACGAGCTGCATGAAGGCTGACAGAATTAGAAAGAATTCTGAATGCATAACATAATGAGCTTAATTTAGTGTTTAATTCTGTTATATGTACATTCCATTTCAGGTTTGATTGAATTGAGAGACCTATGAAGACCTATTTTAAAGAATAAGTTAATGAACTTAGTGCGAGAATATAGAACAGTGAGCAACAGAATAATGCATTGTGCGGCTGGACACAAGGCCGGTGAAGACATCCATTGTACAACTTTATGCGCCAACCCTGGACTCAGAGGACGGTGAGATAGACAATTTTTACGGCCGACTGCAAGATGAAATTGACAAAATTCCCAAAAGTGATTTACTCATGTTAGTGGATGATTTCAATGTTTAAGTGGGAGATAAATTAGTAAAACAGGTTGTGGATGCACATAGATTAGGTCTAAGAAATAAGAGGGGAGATAAATAAATAGAATTCTGCCAAGAAAATAAACTATACGCCAGTAATACAATGTTCCAACAACCCAGGAAAAGCTATACACTTGGACATCACCAGAGGGCAAGAACAGAAACCAAATAGGCTACATTATAAGCAACAATAGTTAGAAAAGTGCAATTGAGGTTGTGAAAATGATACCATAAGCAGACTGTGGTTTAGATCACAAGAGGTTCAATTCACGATGACGTTCGTGGCAAGACTCAACGTAAAACTAGAAAAAGTCAAAATGTTGGAGACGGGCATCTCCAAAACTGGATCTGAATAACATAAACAAGGATTTCAAAAGAAGTAGTAGGAATTAAAACCAATGCCATCACGCATGCGATAACACAGAAATCGGACACAATATGGGAGGAAATGAAACCAATAATACTGAGGGAAAAAAAAAAAAAAAAAGAGCGCAAAATCACATACCGACCAAACAAGCTCATAAAGGTAATAAATGGCTATCCCCTACCACAATAGCTATAGCAGAAGAAAGCTGAGAAGCTACAGTAAACAGTGAAATTGACAAAATGCGACAACTAAATGCAGCATTCCAGCGAGCTGCAAGGAGGGATACAAGAACGTTTATAGATGAAAAATGTAGAGAAATAGAAAATCAGACACAGGAACAGAACTAGAGATTTGTTCCGAAATCTGGAGCTGTCAAAAGTGCAGACGAGAGTTATAATCAACAGAAAATTGAGAATAGCAAGATGTGAAAAAATTGTATGCCAATACTCTTCAAAATATAGGAACAATTCAAATGGCATATCTCAAAGAACCACATGTTCTAAAAAGTTAAGTTTATTGGACCACAAACCAAATCCCGAACAGCAGGGCTGCTGGATGTGATGATTTAATCATTGAGCTCATCACAGCTACACAAGAAGAAATAATAGATACAATTACCAAATGATGCAACATTACCTTGGATCAAGAAGAATGGCCTCAAAAATGGAAGAAATTCTGTTCGTTGTTCTACCTAGAAAAGGTGACAAGACTGTGTACCAACTACAGAACCATAGATTTGATACCTCACGCAAGCAAAATTCTACTTAAAATAATACAAAAAAGCCTGAAAAATACATAGTTCTATCGCTAGAACAAGCAGATTTCAGAAAGAATAGAGGTACGAGAGATCAGATAGCCAACTTAAGGTGGATAATAGAAGCAGCAAAAGAATTTCAAAAGGTACTGCACATATGCTTCATTGACTACTCCAAACTGTTTGTTTGTGTGGACCACAGCAAAATGCAGGAGGCGATGAGGATCATGGGAGTCCCTGAACACCTGATATCGCTAATAAGAAAATTTTACACGAACCAGCTAGTGAAAGTGAGAATTGATCAGCATGAAATGGGCTGGATTAATATCAGCAAAAGGGTGAAGCAACGATGTGCATTATCTTCTGTTCAATATAGAAAACAATGAAACAAGCAGGCCTGGAACAGGAGCAAATTGGAGTGCGAATACAGGATAGAGAATCAACAATCTAAGATATGCTGATGACAACTCTCTTACCAGAAACAGAAGAACATCTGAGATTTCTAATAAACCAAATCAATGAAGTGAGCATAGAGTTCAGACTCTATCTTAATCTAAGCAAGATGTCAATGAGAATAGGAGATGAATCAAGTATTTCATATGATGGACAATGTATCAAGTCAGTTAGTGAATACAACTTCCTAGGATCATTTATAACAATGGATCACAACACTTGGCAAGAAATAAAGAAAAGGATTAGACTTAGCTATCTTGCCATGTCCAAACTAATGAAAGTCATGAAAAGTTCAGACCTTTCGAGAAAATGCAAAGTTCAATTCGTAAAAACCTTAGTGTTTCTTGTTGTGCTTTATGGTTGTGAAAGCAGGACACTTAAGAAGGTAGATAAAAGAAAACGAGACTCGTTTGAAATGTGAAACATCTATTCTAAAAGAAATCCAACCAAGGTCTTTGTTAGTAGCTGTAGCCACCAGCCTTAAACTGCGATATTTTGAACATCTGATCAGAAGAGAGGTTTCTTTCAAGAAGGATCTAATGCTATGGTCTATATAAGATTGTCAGATGAAATTAAGATAATAATAGGACTAAATTGGAATTCTATCATCCAAGCAACCAAGGATCGAGCGAAGTGGAGGAATATGGCAGCAGCAACAACAAGAGGGAAAATAGAAACAACTAATGTGTAAATTGGTGGCAGCCATAACTTCTGAGCATATCCATAAATGGATCACCAGAGGTAATTCGCAACGTGAGGAACTACTACTACTATTACAGGTAAATATTTCTGTTTTTATTTTTACTACCATTACTAGCTACTACTATCAGCACTACTACCACTACCACTACCAGCACCACTACCACTACCACTCCTACTCCTACTCCTACTCCTACTCCTACTACCACTATCACTACCACTACTACTATTATTATTATTACAGCAAAATTTTTTCAAGATGTAAATTTTTTTCGATCACGAGGAAAATAAAATGGATTACGAGGAAAATCACCAACATGTTATTTCACCTCAATGAAACAAACTGTCCAATGCAGAAACAAAAACCTGTCACTATTATTTCCTGCCCATGTCTAAAGCAGAAAATTATGCCGAGATTAGACTTTGCTTGGACAACCTACACTTCAGTGTTCATACTTGTAGCTACCTTTTATTGGGCTTATCATGCATGTTCCCTGGAATCCCAGTATTCTGGAATTTTGAGCTCAGTTCTAACATTGTAAGATGTGAGGATTCGAGTCTAGTCTTTCAATAGCAGCAGACAGCAGTGGAACAAAGCTGTGAATTTTGAGGGATTTGATATAGATGTACCCGTGAATCAAGCAGCACACTCTGCTCTAGACCTTTTGGTGATACCAGCAAGAAAATGATTATGACCACGATGACGAAAATGAGCAGAAAACAGGTGAGTAGTAGGAAGCAGATCATACGCCGACGATCATCAAGTTTCCTGATACTTTAATCAAGTTTTCCGATACATTGAAGGGACTTGCTAATTTTCGCCATAAAAAATTCCCCAACTTCACGAAAAAGTGTGTAATGAAAAAATATTTGTAGTCAAATGCCGTCCAGCGCAACACAAATTTTTAAAGCTTTAAAAACAAATCATTATGATGCATTGATACAGGATGCAAAGATTCGTTTCTAGCAGCAAAAGTGTTCGAAGGTCAGCACCTGAATAAGACTAACAGAATTGGAATTTCATTTTTGTTTTGAACAGGTTTCACTGCATTAGGTAAATGACGCTCGCGCCACCATGCTCTATCACGCAGCGGCGATCCTCAGAGAGGCGTTGAAAAAAGGTATTTTCGGAACATCGATGTTTTGTAGAAAGATGATCGTGTTTTCTAAAAACCTGAAACGCTTGTAACCAGGGGGCGGATTTTAATGAAATTGTCTTTTTTCCCTTTTCGCTTTAGAACAATGCCGTTTAGTATAGAAATTCACTTTATGTAATGACAAAAGGAAATGACCCATTTTTATACGTCATTATTTTGCATTTCGACTAAGTCATTTTTTAGCTTTTCCCCGTTATTTATAATGCGTTGTTTGCTGATTTCTTCGGTTTTAATGTCATTTTTAACGGTACTTGCTTCAAACCATATTTATGAGATGCACAAAATGTTCACAGAATTACTCAGTGGTATATTCGATTTATTCGCTCAGAAATTGTTTTGACAGACGTTGCGAGTATGTAATTCTTGTGACGTATATCAATGGCATTGCCAGTTCGGCTGATTTTAGGATAGCTTAAGAGAGATTTTCTGGTAAAGAACAGTCTTAACCAACAGTTTGCAAGCTGAGTTCACTCGAACGCCTCGATTACATCGGTAACGTATCCAACAGCTTGAGTTGTTCATCTGAACTGGTTTTGATAAAAAAAAAAAAAAATTGTCATTTTTCTATGGTTTTAGGGCATTTTAAAGCATTGTAAGAGCATTTTATAGATAATTTTTTGCGATGTTTTAGGTCATCAAAATCCGCCCCCTACTTATAACCCAATCGGAGTTGTAGGACTGGTGGTGAGGGAAGCACTGTGCTTTGTTTTGCTTCCGAGAGAGAGATAGAGCTATTGGTATACTCAGGGCAGCTGAAAAGTGAAGCACTAATTTAGACCAAGGTCCGAAGATGTGTACTATATGACCGTCTTATAAAGCCAATTTATATTGACAGTTCATTTAAAATCAAGTAGAATTGCAGACGCGTTCGATAATTATATTAATAAAAATTAATAACCATATGAATGGAAGTAGACGTTTTAGAAGAGAAGTTTTAAGTCCCTTCAAGTAACCACATATTCCATACATGCTACACAACAAATTCTGCACTATTAATACATTATATTATTCGATATATCAAAAAATATCCAGATTCCCATAAAATAAAGCGGAATGCGTTTCAAATAGTTAGTGAGTGATCAAATTATTAAGAGTTTTCTACGTGTTTAGCATAATATTTATATGGAAAAATATCTGAGGAAAAACAAATTAGCTGATTAATTAGTTTTATGGGCAAAGTTACGCTAGAATGTTTCATTACTTTGGAACAAAACACGAATGCACCAGACCATACCGCCCCGGCGCTAACGCTGTCGCAGTTGTTAGTTCTCAGATGCGCCGATCTTGCTCCAGTCCACCACTTCGCTTAGTCGAGTTATATGAAAGCCGATGTTTTGTTTGTGTGTGTGTGTGTGTGTGGGGGGGGGGGGGGGGCACAATTTTATACAAGTCAAAATGTGAAATAATATTGGATGACCGCTGTCAGTTCATGCGCTCAAAGAACGAGAACGGTGTTTGCAACACCATCGAGTCGACGGCAGCTCAAGAGACGATCCCATTGCCCTCGCATTTTCTACACTTGTCCTCGCGTTTCATACGCGGAGAGACAGCCATTATGTTCATCCTAGGCGTACGGCCTTCCCCCTTTTTCCTGTACCTTCTAGGCGAACTGAGGAAGCTGACCTGAAGACCCCTTTTAGCTCAGGATTCAGGTCTTGAGGCTCGGTTTGAATGTTATTTTTACTTTCTCGTATACATATGCAGAAAATCGATTTCGAGATTTCAACGGAAATACACGTTTTGGGTCCCCTGATCTCGAAAAAGTGTTTTTTTTTTCAAAACGTCCGTCCGTCTGTCCATCTGTGAACATTACTAGCGCCTAAACGATCTTTTCCAAATTGAAGAATCCCCAGTTGATCTGGCTGTAGTTGAAGCTTTGAAATTTTGAGAAACATTCTTTAAAATTTGGGGATACTTTACATGAAGCCCCCAGATATTTTCAAAATTTTCTCAAAAACTGCTCCAAATTTTTTCTTGAAATTTGTGGTAGGGTTAGTGCCAAACAAACCCTATACAAGGACTTAAACGCCATATCGCTATATTCTTTTGTTTTTTCAAACATTAAAAAATGTAATTTTTTCACTAGTCTCCCATGTCGGTAATATTTTCATTAGAGGCGATTTCTTCACATATTTATGAGTACATGTGCTTTAAATAATGTCAAAGTTCCTCGAAAACTCAACATTTTTCTGTGAAAATGAACTCAAAATGCGGCATTTTCAGAATAGCTCAAACGCCATTTTCTAAAAAAAGGCTCCAAATTTTTTCTTCAAACTTTTGCAAAGGATGGTGATAACGGCACTGTTTAAAATGACGTTAAGTTCATTTTGATGTATTCTTTTGTTTTTTTTTTAATTATACAAATGCAATTTTTTTAATGTCTCACGTCGTTAATATGCACATTCCCATCGATTTGTATACATAACATTTGTGAGTGAAAGTGCTTCAAATAGCTTTAAATGAAGTTTTCCGAAAACTCAATAGATTCCTGTGAAAAAGATCATCAAATTTCGCATTTACAGTAATGCTTCATTGCGCGCGCGCGCGCGCGTGTAGGGGAGAGGCGATGAACTATAGGATTTGTTTGACAGAACGAATTTGTTGCGTCTACACCTTGACGCAACGCGTATCCAAGCCCCTTAAGGGGCGTTGAGCGCTTTGCACTGTGGAGTAATCCTCCATTAATGTGCTTTACTTTTAATATTTGTAAAGTCTCGTCACGTCGCAGTCAGTCAGTGCCTTTTATCCCTTCGGCCAGGGGCTCGACGGCGTTACATCCCGGGGTTCCTGGCCGGTCACCCAACCACGAATCCGCGAGTCTCGAATGCGCTTAACCTTCGTGACTTCACGGAGCGTAGTAAACGCATTCGGCTAGCGCCGCCGGCAATAACGAATAATATTGGTAGCATCGTAAAGCTGGTGCATCTACCTTACGGCGCTTGCATGCACTACTTTTCCAAACATGTTTGGACAGACAAGCAGCTAATATGAACGAGACTGGATGAACTGCCAAGGAAGAATGGTAATTCACATATTGAGTATCAAATGTATTACTAAAATAAAAGTGTTTCGGGTTCAGATTGCAAATATTCTTTCGAATATGCATTGTGAAGTGACGAGTGCCAAAAATACTGAGAAGGAGAAACTATGTTTTTGCTTACCTACAGCTAAAGTGGTAATGACTGTTGAATATCAAATATGATGCGAGTTATTTGACCGTAACTAATTTTATTTTTATCGGATTTAGAGAAATATTAGTGGATCTCACATAAGTAACAATGGGAGAGAAATAAATTAAGAAACATAATGGACGGATTTAATTTAAAGGACAAACCTCTTATTGTAGTGTATACAATAAAACATAAAAATATTATGACACATCGCGTGTAATAATGAATTATTTATTAATGAATTTATAATTTGAACACTTCCTATCACAATTGATTAGCTACAGTGAAGATGTTATCGTACAAAATGGTTGCCACAAAAGCTTGTAGTAGTTCGGATTTGACCCAGTAAATTGCAGTTCTATGAATTTTAACCGCTAACAGACAATAACAAGATAAACGAAGTAACTGTTATTTCGCGGAAGTTACAAAACGTTAACTGTTAAGAAATAATAGTTTAGCTGTTAAGGGCACATCCCTACATGAAGGTAATGACAACTATTTATCGAGAGCTGTCCTTTAGTTGCTTGTTTACATTATTGTAAAAAAAGAAGAAAATCTACAAACGTTTTCACACGAAATGCATAACGTGTAAATTGCGTATTACGAAGATGGGCGGAACCTGAATGTGGCTACTAATGACTTAAAATAATTATTTAAACTTTCAGGCTTCAAAGCAGAAACCTACTTTTGCTCTCTTTGTTCCGAAAATGCTATAATTTTCCATTCCTGATTTTTGGGAACAGTAGGGCATCTAAATAAACTTACTGTCTCTCCTGTCCCTTTTTTTCTCAGTCCACATCGGACACAACGTGGTTATCGTGAAAATACAACTATTTTAGAGAAAAAAGTACATCTCACTGCGAGAAAGTGTACCTAAACAAAACAAAAACGTTTTTAATCCATTACAGGCAGAGGAAAACGAAGAATGATCACGTCGTTTTATCCGTAAGCTCGCGGGTTCTAACAGCCTGCTGCTTGCCACCCAGAGGCGACGGTGCTGCCCTCCAAACTACTACAAGTCACGTGTTCAGGACGTCTCTATATAGCATATAATAGAAGCAAATATAAGCGCTCCGCTGTGCACGCATAATAATACAAAGAAAAAAGAACAATTTTAAAAGCTTTTAATCAATAAATATTATCCAGATCCATTGTTTATTAAAATAATGCCCAAAGAGGCATGTTACTCGTTTTAAGTTAGTTTACGTTATAGCCCTACCCCAAGCTTCATAAGCTTAAACAGCTGAATGTACCCGAATATTTGAATAAATTCTCGCCTCTCCAAGGCAACCGGAAAGGGCAAAATGAAAGAAAGAAAAAGAAGGGGGAAAAAAAGGGAAAGGAAAACAAAAAGAGCATAATAATATGCACGCGTTATTGGTGAAAAACGAAAGCGAAATTTAAACTCATTACCCACGAAGCTGTTATCTTTCCTTCTGATTCTCCTACATTTATAATTGTGAAACTTTGGTTTATTTCACGGCGATAATCTTCTTGAATTACCTGCGCGTCTGATTCAATCTGCCAGTTACGAGCAGAGACAGGATTTTTAAGTAATTGCGTATTTTTTGTCTACTTAACGTTCTCAAAACGGTAATCTTGGCGAATAGTCGTCGTCCTAACACAATAACAATTTTTTCGTTGTATATTTTAGTAATATAAAACATATTTTGCTATTTTCACAATTTGTTTTAATAAACCAATTTTCTTCAATTTTATTACATTTTTATGAAAAAAAGTATTCTAAAAATAATCAGAATTTTACCTTCACCATAACCGTGTGTGTTGTCTACTCCAAGTACGCTACGTGAAGACGATTTCGGATGTTCAGTTACCTCAGTAGCAAGAGGTGAGCGTCAGCAACGTTTTTCACCTTTAGGTGTGAAAAGTATCACTGACGTCGCGTGTCGTGACGGTCATGGATGTGGTGGTCATGGTGGTCATAGAAGCGCAACAGCATTTCATTTTATTTTTAAGAAATATGTAACATACATTGCAAACGCGCCTCTGAAATATTCCGTTCAGACGTATAAATGAATTAATATGTAACTAAACATATGCTAATAGGTAAAATATGCAATTATACCAAAATATGTAAAATAAAAAGTTCTAATTCAGAATGTCTCGTAAATTCAGAAAGTTATTATTGAATGCAGGTTCCTGTAAAAACATGTAATTAGTTTTCATCACATATTTATGTACATATTTTGACGTTTCATACTATATATTTTCCTGTCTCTAATTTTGAAACCATGACGCAGGTTATTGCTCTGTGATTACCTCTATAAGTTGGCCAGTCGTCTTTTACCGTTACCTGCCGCAAAGGGTCGGGACAAAATGAAGGTGGGGATATAGCCCTTACCTGCGGTTCGCA
This sequence comes from Teleogryllus occipitalis, assembly GCA_011170035.1. NCBI lineage: Eukaryota > Metazoa > Arthropoda > Insecta > Orthoptera > Gryllidae > Teleogryllus > Teleogryllus occipitalis. The sequence goes on from BLKR01010766.1 coordinate 27,567, forward strand.
AATAGGCAACGTTGCGAATGCGGAAGTTTACGCCTGTTATAGCTTCTCAAGTGCACATAATAATAATAATAATAATAATAATAATAATAATAATAATAACAACAACAAAGGTACTGAAAAACTGGATGTTAATGAATGTAGAGTATGATATCAATAATCAGAGACAATAAATCATTGGATGCACAAATCTTGCCAACACAGTATCTACAACGGCACAACCTGACTGCAAATATTGTACCAAACTGGGAACCAACCATGGGCTACTGGCAGAATCATCCTATATTACGAGTACAAAGCCAAACCTTTCATAGAAAATAATCACTTCAAAATGTGTAACGATTGATAAACGACTGCAGCAAAATAACCAGACGTTCTACAACATAACGTACAAGAAAAGAAAGTGTTCACCATTGATGTTAGCACACCTTGCAGATCACAATATCAGTAAGCCAGAAACAGAAAAATTCAAATACATTCCCCTCTCAATAGACCACAAAAAAGCATACAAATTTGAGTCTGTTGAGATTATACCAATTGTAACAACTGACCTTTTTAAGAATCCTTTAAAGTATTAATTGGAAAAATTAAGTTTTCTTCCTCACAAAATTATTAAAAAAGCCCAAAATTTAATAATTCTTGCAACCTTCCGAATTGTTCGCACCGTCCTAAATGTGTAAAGCTAGGAATATGGTATGCCTAAAGATCCCTGGACCTCAAACCTGGAACCCTTGATGAGAAAACCCGAAAGAAAATGATGATGATAATAATAATAATAACAACAACAACAATAATAATAATAATAATGCGATGCGAGATACAGCAAAACTATTACTGACGAATTCGTGCTGGCCCACCGCGCTGGGGACGGCGGCGGCGATGGCGCGGAATAATGGAGGAAACTACATTTTGCAAAATTGTATTTTACGACGGTTTCCCCATGTCATTCGTTTTGGACGGTTGAAACAGCATTGGATTGAGGACGCATGTTGCCATCGCGATATAGGACCATATTTTTGAAATTTTCCCTATAAGTATGAAAAGCAATTTGAAACTAGTGGTGCTAAAACAGCGCGTACTTTCTCTCTCGCAGTGTCATGCACAATTACTCGAAACGTACTCAAATTTTAGAAAAATTGTACACGACCTTATTTCAAAATCTATCTTTAAAGAACAGATTTCATTAAGTGGAAAAACTATCTTTATCGTAAAAATCAGGGTTTTCAACGAACGTGAGACCTGCACCATTTTCTTAAACGTCCTTCACACAACCCAACAGCATTAATAAAAAATGGAACATTTTTTTGGAAAATTTTGAAAATGTTCCAGGGGCTTCATGTAAAGTACCCCCCCAAAATTGCAACATCGGTTTCAAATTCAAGGGGCCACGACATCAGCAGGATCGATTAGGGAATATCAATTTTTGAGAATCAGCTGAACGGTTTAGCCGTTAGCGTTGTTCACGGACGGACAGACACGTTGTGCCGTCATTTGATTTTCGGTATTAAGGACTCACAAAACACGGGTTCTGGGTACATCACTTGTTGGACGATTTTTTCATTCGTCTAAATTTACCAACTGGATTTATCCTGTTTCGTTACCAAGGTCCTGAAATAAAGAGCTCTACTGCCGAAAATTCGCCGTTTTTTTCGCGCAGCGTTACATAACTTTTTCTCTCTATTCTGTAGGGAGAAAAAAGAGTGGATTTTTTGGGGAGACAAAGAGCTTCACAGCGCAAATCCTATATTAAAAACATGTCAAATGCAGTTTACGGATCGCAAATCGGACGATTTGTTCAGATTATCGGTCATTTAAATTCCCGTGATAGGGCTGCAAACTCTTGAATTTTTCGGGACAATGAGCCTTAATATCGGTAGTAATTGCGATATTATACTTTTTACGTAACCATTACTGATGTGCCAAAGTTCGTGCTGTTGTAGCACCACTGGTTTGAATTTTAAGAAGTAACAAATCTTCAAAATTTCTTGAACCTTTCGAACATTATTATTTATAACAAACAGTATTTTTACTTCCTTTAAGTAGAATGGAGGATGTACTGTAATGCCTGAGAAAAATGATGCCGATTTTTTCGAGGGGAAAAAAATAATCCCGTTTCGAAGGTTCTCGACAGTGAAAAGTTACAAAATTACCATGAGTAACAGTACGTAGTGTAATCAAAATCCAGGTTTGGCGAGATATTGATAACGAAAAAGTGATTTACAACAACCTGTATTTTCGTCTATGAATAACATTAGCATTATCAAGATTTTCCATTCATATTTCCATATTCATTTCCAAAACTGATATTCTACTATAAATCTGACTGATGTCGTAGGTCTTCGAATTTGAAACGAATTGTGTGTGTGTGTGGATGCTTTGGGGTCCTCCACAAATTATGTAACGGCAAAGAAGGGGGAGGGTGTTTGAGGCAGCGTTACGCTGGGTTACATAGGCTAGAGGTTATGTTAGTTTAGTGTTACGTAACTTTTCTTAATTTTCCAACTTTTACTGTGCCCTGTGCCCTGGACGCGGCGTCTCCCGGATAGCCAAGTTAATCATGACCGGCCGCGGAAGCCTACGCTCTCAAGCGACAGTGCATTTGTCTTTCACTCCTTATCGTGGAACACACTTGGAGGCTTCGTAATATTACTAGAACTTCAGCAAAGGTATCGAATTTTTCGATAGTGCCAAAAGTTGATTTTAGTTCTCGTTTGTACAGTGAACGGAGAGGTGTTAATGTGCCGACGTTTCACTGCTGGCACCATGAGTGATAAAAGGTGAAAAAAGTCGTGTTATATTTTTACTTTAACCTTTTTGTTCCTAAGAGAATAGATAAATGACACTGTCTTTTTATCAGTAAAGTACAAAATCTTGAAAATATTAGTATTTAGCTGAGCTGGAAAAGATTTTCTAAAATGATCCAATATTGGAACACCAGGCTCGAACGGTACCATGAATTATTATTTCAAAATTCATCTAATATCTGGTCTAGAGGAACTAGTAAAACCATTATAGATTAAGTTATCGGCAAACGTAACAACAAAGTTATGGTGGAAGATGTTCGAGTCTACAGAGGAGCCGAGTGTAACTCAGACCGTTATTTATTGAAATCAAAATTGTATGTTCCCTATGTAAACATGACACAGCAATCGGAAATTCATGTCGCATCCAGTACCACAGGAAAAAAAAAAAAAAAAAGGAATACAAAATGTGTTTGCTTGAAGATCCATCTATATCCTTCCTACACAATCTCAGATTAAGTAAGAAACTGTAACAAGTGAACCAAACAACTACTCAAACACACTACGATGAAATTGTTAATGCTGTACATCAAGCAGCTTATGAGAAATATAATATTCTGGTAGCAAAGGAATAGGTGACTCATGGTGGAATAATTCTTTAGCAGGGAAAGTGAGAGACAAGACAATTGCTTATGTATATCATGGTTAAGCACCCAAGATATTGAAGACAGACAACGGTATCGTTAAATTAGTAGAGACGTTAAACAGGATGTATGAAAAGCAAAAAACGAAGCATGGCAAAGAGTATGTGAAGATGTAGAACAAAGTATAGGCAATGCCAGATCAAAGAACGCATGGAAAATAATGAAGAACCTCAGACAAAATGAAAAGAAAAATTCAGCACTACAACCTGTAAGTATAGAGCAATTGGAGTGGAGTGTATGGGAAAATATTAAAAACCCGTCCGGAAACCCATTGATGTCGAGGAACAGAGCGGTTTCCGAGCGGGGCGCTCATGTATTGATAACGTCTTTAGTATTAGACAGGTAACCGACAAACGTCTCGCCCAGAACTTAGAGACGCACCTTGTGTTTATAGATCTGCGTAAGGCCTATAACACTGTTCCATTATGTAGACTCTGGATGGCAATGGAGAAAGAGCCGTTAAAGATTTGTACAGTGATAATACGTGCCAAATAAAAGTAGGGAGAAACGTTTCAGCACCATTTTCAATAAATAAAGGTTTACGACAGGGGTGCTGTGTATAGCCCCGACTTTGTTTAAAATATATTTGAATGAAGCCCTGAGAAGATGGAGGAAGAAATGTAGTAATATGGGAATTAAAATTGGTGACTATGTTATTCTCTCTACACTTCGCAGATGTGTTGTTCGCTGAAGATGAAGACGATGCTCTCTCTATACATGCTGCGGAAATTATATGAAGAGTACTCGAAATGGGGTTTAGAAATTAACCTCAACAAGACTGACTATATGGTTGTAGCAGGAAGTGCTAAAGGTCTGAAACTGGATGATGGTTCGTAAGTAAAACCCTGCGAAAAACCCACATACCTGGGTGCAGAAATAAATGCAAATGGAGGCAGTTCGCAAGATATTAGAAACAGAATTGCAAAAGGCAGAGTGGCTATAAGACAACTACATCCACTGATACGGAAAGATAATTTGAGTAAGAGTTTGAAGAAACAATTGTCACAAATTGTAGAGAATTTTGCGCTTTATGGGTCTGAGGTATGGGAAGTAACAAAAAAGAGCAAACAAAAATTGACAGCAATTGAAATGGACTTCTGGCGCCGAAGTTGCGGCCTGACTTTAATGGATACAATTAACAACGAAGAAATTAGATGCAAAGCGGAAGTTAAGTTTTGATATAATTGACACCATAGGAGTGAAAAGACTAAAATGGTACGGGCACGTGCTAAGAATGAACGAAGAACGCTGGCCCAAAATACTGTGGAAATGGCAGCCAGCTACCCGTCGAAGAAAAGGAAGACCTAGATTTACATGGGGGAGGAGGAGTAGAAGAGGCAATGATGAAAAGAGGATTGAGTAATGAACCGATAGAGAGATATGGAGGCTGAGATGCGAGAGACACCCTAGGGTGTAATATAACTCGCCATACTACTACTAATATATATTTTATTCTCTCAGATTCGTAACACAAATAATTGCGATTTTGGAGGAGGATAATGATTACTTCAGTGCATTTACCTTTATAATGCCTCCAGAAGATGTATCAGTGTGGATAAAGACTGGCGGCACATTGAAAAATCTACCTGGAACCCAATTTAGATCAGAACGTGAGGCACTAATTATGCGATTCAGTGAGACTGAAAGACTCATGTCTGTGACAACTAGAGAGTAATATTGGCTCTGGACACCGTGATGCATTGAAGAGAATATTCTCTCTAAGCCTGACTCCAACGTAAGAAAGAACAAATAAAATTGGGTGGGAAAAAATTGACATACATCCTGAATTTACAAATTTCAACATTATTACGAGTGACATAAGTATAGTACCAAATGACCTAGTGTTGTTTTGAACAATTTTTTGATGATAACGTTTGGTAGTTTCTTACGAAAATGTTCATATTGTACGGTAGAAGAAAGATGATTACACATTTATACTTTCTTCTGAGGAAGTAAAATGATTAATTGAAATTGTGATTTTAGTAGCATACAATATATCAAAATAAATGTTTTGGAAACAGTCTCAAGAGACTATAATGAAGCTGTCAGTTCGGCAATGAGAACAATAGCTTTGAATTGATAGAAAAAAATATGCTCATTGCCCAGACAATGACCTAAAACGAAATGACAGATTTGGAAAACTAACACCTCGCATTTCCTTACTGAATAAACGATATGCAAAATACTGCATTTACGAAGAACACTTGGCTGTAGATGAAAGCATGGTACCGTATTACGAAAGGGATGGAGCAAAGCAATTCACTCGCGGTAAAGTGATTAGACATGGGTTTCAAGGAAGCAAAAGAAAGTTCTCGTTGTACAACCTAATACAGTAGGAAAATATAATATATTCACGGGAGATGTTGATGGAATGGACGAAAATTTGGAGTGCTATAGAATTGAAATCAGACCGAAAAAGTGGTGATAGCGCCCTCTATGTTCTGCATTGATACTGCTACTCACAATGATTGGCAGTTATTTTGAAAGAGCAAGGTCAAAAAATGAATCAAAAAATGAATCTATTCTTCAAAAGTATACAAGTTTACCCTCATCAAGTGTAAGACCTAAAACTAACAAATTAATGATATATGGCATGTTTACTTCTGTGGGATTGGATAACACTGAATTTCAACAGCCACAAAGCAAGGAAGATGTGCAATGTGTAAATAGAACACAACCAATCAATGTCAAATGTAACACAAAGTTGCATGAAAAATGTTTCTAACTCCATATTAATTATTTAGCTTTTTTATTTAGATATAGAAAATAACCAAATTGTAGTACTTTTTTAAGTTTAAATAAAGAAAAAATATTATAGATGTGGCCTTACTTGTTGAAAAACCCTGAACCCGTTCGTGCCTGGTTTTCCAATATTGGAACAGTCCATACTTTTCATAAAAACGATAATTTTCATTTAGAACATAACTATATATAACCTGTATCACCATTTATTTGCTAAAAATATAATTATGTAAAAAAATAATAAAAAAACAAAAACACTCGGGCATAAACGGGTTAATGCAAAAATCTTTTTTCAATTTCGTAGTTTTAAAATGTTAACTTTTTACAATTTTCGAATACACAGTGTTCCTCGGAAATGAGAATAGCACTTTTTTATTTTTATTTATTTACTATTTGATACATTCGAAGAGGAAATTTCAAGAAAAAAATGGAGCCGTTTTTGAGAAAGTGATCATTACAACATTTTTAAAATGTCCGACATTTCATACAAAATTACGGGAAAACTACTCATTTTCGAAAAATTGTCAATGACCTTACTTCAAAATCTGTCTTTAAGGAACCGATGTCATTAAGGGAAAACATTTCTATCTTCAATATTGTAGTTGTGGGAAGAAGCCGGAAAAATGTGAACTTTTACAATTTTCGAATAATCAGGAATTTCAACAAAAATGAGACCATTGTTTTTTACGTTAACCGCCATGCTGGACGTGCGTTTGCACACTCTGCTGTAGATATTAATTTTTTACTTAAATTTTGTATGATCTTTTGTTATTTAAATTGTGTAAGCCTGAAGATGGGAAAAATGCATATCTTCACGAAACGTCGCATAGCAAATCATATTGATCCATAATAAACTTTTTTTAAACGCATTACAAAAAGTATAAAGTAAGTAAACCTTGTGGCCAAATCCATTTATATACATACATTAACCCACTTGGCTTTTAGCCAATATAAGTAAAGTTGGTTCTCTCCTTCCACCGGCAACTAACGAAATGGGCCAAACCATGGTGGAAAGATATGGGTTAGTTACTCCGGCGCACCGAATTTTGCTCGTTCTGCGCAGCATCGGTTTGCGTCACGAACCACGTGACCACAGTACGGGCACTTCGTTTGCATTGCCAGACAGTCGCTGGCCGCCAAGTTGCATGGAAAGCGAGACGTGTCGAGAAACATTTTGAAAGTTGTGTCAAGTGACAATTTTCAACGATAACGAACCACAAATAACACGATGAAGGCGTAAAAGATGCAATATTTAAAGGAATTTCTTCAAATTTCTGTTTCGATGACTTGTAACAAGATGATAATTTTGGTATCTGGCGACATTTAAAATTCCCGCTAATATTGTGACGCAAACTGGTGCCTGAAGCTCATTGGCTGAAGTCAGATGCGCTGCGCAAGCCTCTTATTTTATTGAAGTCCCTTTTATTTTATACATAATTTTGTATGTGTTAAATCCAGAATTAAAGACACCTATCCGCTTGGTATTTTATTGTAGTACTAAATCATATTCTGGCTTACGCTTAAATTATTTGCTGTGAGCTGGCCCTTCTGTCCAATCAGAGCTCACTGACATATTACTTAGGTTACGGTTGCTTAATGCTTGTTTTACTGCTGATATTGAGAAAATTGGTAGAATCGCCAGGGTTAATGAACAGGATACAGAATTTCAAACAACTTTGTGGAGAGGAGAACCCATTAAGGATTATACATTGAAAACTGTAACCTATGGCATGTCATGGCCCCCCGCGTTTTTTTTTTTTGTTTTTTTTTTCATTTGTTGCGTCAACTCACGACGCAACGCGTCTCTAAACCCCTTCTTGGGTGTTGAGCGCTATTGGAGTAATCCTCCGTTACTTTCTACATTAAATCTGGAGTAATCCTCCGTTACTATTGAAATTTCTGTTCGTCTCGTCGCGGTCAGTTGTTAAGAGGACCGCCAGGTAGCATCTCCGCGTACGCGCCTCTCACCACGCGCTCCTGCGTCACTACCCAGCGGCCAGAATTGGGAAGGAATAAGGATTGGGGTAGGGTTTAGGACACTTCACAAGGGTTGGACTAGCCCTTGTGAAGCAGCCAAACTCGTTTTGTTGGAACAAATTTCACATGAGATTCGACGGGAATCGAACCCGGATCTTCTTGGTGAAAGGCGCGCGACTTTGCTCTACGCCACGAGATGGCGTTTTTTAGCACAAGATGCCTAATTAAGCTGGCTGAAAAAGTACAGGAGAATGACTCTGAAGTTACATTAGCCATTAGGCATGCTTTTTATGTAGACTTGCTTTGCGGTAGCAAATGCAGAAAAGGTTGCGTCCTTGTTTCGAAGAATTGTTATGGTGCTAAGAGGAGCTCACTTTCAATTGAGGAAAATAAACAGCAATTCTGCCACAAATCATCCCAAAGCACACACCACCTCCAATCTTTTGGTTTCTGACACTACTCACAGAATTTTAGGCTTGACATGGAACCCTTGCGATGACACAGTTTGTATTACATTAAACAAAAACTCAAATCCTGAGACCTTGCACTTCCCATGCCTCACCGAAAGTTTTCTCATTGTGCATTTAATAGCCTCTGTCTACAACTCATTAGGCCTTTTGAACCCCTTCCTTGTCAAGTTAAAACTCTTTTTAGAAACTTTGTTGTCCTTACATTTAGACAGAGATACTCCAACTGGTTCTGAACTTGCTTGTTACAGGCAGTCCTTACTGAATTAAATTGTTACAGTCAATCATATTTGCACGCAAGGTCATAACCCACTCTCCCCTTTCTGTGTATTGGGCAGGATTTTGTGATGCCTCTCAGAAGACTTATCATGCTGTATTATATCCTGTAAATTGAAATTCTGTATCTGTCATAGACAGCCACCTGCTGTGCTGCAAGTCAAGACTTTCTTCGTTGACAAGGTGTAGTTCCTCGCTTGCATTTATGTGCTGCACCGTTGTTGGCAGAGTTGGCAAAAAAAAGGTGGTGAGAGCATTGGGAAATTGTGTGTCCAGTTAATCATGTTTATTTTTTTTAGACAGTTTAATTGTTTTGCATTGGTTGGTGAAAGAACCATAAGTTGGAAGGGTTTACTGCAAACAGTTTCCGGGATAAAGGCTTGGTATCCACTATCTTATTGGCACCACATAACAAGTTTTAAATGTATGAGTAAGTGTATCTTCCAGTGTGTATTATAATAAAAAGACCACTTATACACAATAATACACTGGATTCATTAAAACTAATGAAGACATAAAACACATCATATTTTATATATATATATATATATATATATATATATATATATATATATATATATATATATATATATATATATATATATACAAATCTGATTTAAATAAAAAAAATTTTAAATTAAAATTAAAAAACAATGACTTTTAGAAACCCTGATCATCACACTGTGTTCTTGTAAAATGAGTTTCTTGAAGTTGAATCGTGGTTGAGTGAAAAGCTTCTGTTCCTTCAATACATTTTAACTGTTTATTTTTTGTACAAAGGTGCTCATTACGCTTTGTGCATGCTGTCCAGCTGGGATTTATGGAACAACCTATTTGCTTGCTGTACATTTGACAATGTACTATTTTGCTGTCAGTTGTAAACATCTTATCAATCATAATCCAAGATTTTAACATTGAAGACAGGGAAGGCATAGAATTATGAAGATTTAAAAGAAGTACATCATTCATCAATGATTTAAATACGATTTTTCTTGACTTGGCTACAACATCACATAGAAACTGCCACAGGCAGTCAAGGGTGCTACTTTCATACCAAAGACAACTACTGACTGAGCTTGCCAATGCAGATCTCTCATTTATATCTGTGAAGAAGGTTCATCGGTGTTGGTTTCAAGCTCTAACTTTCCTATAAGCTTTTCATATCAAATAGAACATTTGGAATGGAATTTTTCCATTACTAATAACTTTATCTCCAGAACTAATGCAGCTTACAAACATACACATCAGTCCTCATTATTTCAACTGGAAATTAAGGATCCTTCACAACTGTGTTCTTGCTAAATAATAATAATAATAATAATAATAATAATAATTATTATTATTATTATTATTATTAACATCAAACTACTTGCTGGATAAGAAAATATTTATATAAAAAAATGGACAATTATGATGTTCAATACCTCTGGAAAAAATAAGAATCACACAATTTTTTAAATACCCACGAAGAAGAAAATGCTTCAGTATGTATTTATATGTCAATTGGTTGGGAATATATAAAATGCATTCAAATATATAAAAAAATGTATTTTAAGTGCAATTAAAATGATCCTGATACATTAATTTTATTGTATTATATTTTACCAGTTTTTAAAGTGCAAGCATTAAAATACATAACACAAAACTCCCAGCTCCACTTATCACATTGCTTGAATGCTTATTTATTTATTTATTTTCAACAAAAAGGTTTTTTTGTTTTCCTCCTGAGATCCTGAAGCGATACTGAATTGAATGAAACATTTCACAACACTGTATGTGCAATGACTCTTTCACCACCATACTTCAGAAATGGCACATTTATAAATAAAAGCCATTTCAACAAAAATATCTTCCCATACAACTATTTTTATCCTTGCAAATAAATGTCTAAATTTGTAGATTTTGTCAATAAATAACCAAAATATTAATAAAACCATACAATATTGTCGAAGTTGTTTTGCATGTTTTGTCAAATTTACAATGTCATTTTCTGGGTTAAAACACAACAAAACTTGGATCAAAAGTACATAAAAGTAGATTTAAGTATAATTAAAAGGAGCAGACTTTTGGCTATTGCTTAAAACAGGTTTCATGCTATTAGTCTGGATTATCACTAGGGGCGAATTTTAATGAAATGTCTTTTCTTCCACTTTAGAACAATGCCGTTTTGTACAAAAATTCATTTTATGTTATGACAAAAGGAAATGACCCATTTCTATGGGTCATTATTTTGCATATTTTGTCGATTTCGACTAATAAGTCATTTTTTACGATTTCCAGTAATTTTTACAGCATTTTTTACTGATTTCATTGAATTTAATGTCATTTTTAATGATACTGGCTTCAAATATTTACAAGCAACAAATGCTCTTCACAGAATTATTCAGTAGCCTTCGATTATTCGATTTGTTCGCTCAGAAATTGTTTTGACAGCTGTTGTGAGTATGTAATTCTTGTGACGTAAAAATGCCTCCAAAACCGGTGCCAATGCCGGTTTGGTCGATTTCGGGATAACTAAAGACAGAGATTTCCTGGTAAAGAACAGTCCAAACCAAAAGTTTGAAAGCTGAGTTCGCAAGCTTCATTTGAACGAATGGAAGAAGCATCGATTACATCGGAAATGTATCCAACAGCTTGAGTGGTTCATCTGATCCGGTTTTGATAAGACATTTTACGTCATTTCTCTTTTGTTTTAGGGCAATTTAAAAGCATTTAAGAGCATTTTATGGATCATTTTTGGCAATGTTTTAGGTCATCAAAATTCTCTCCCTAATTATCATCATTTGACTCAATTAAGACACCTATTTCTTTTAATTTTGCATTGCAGACTTCATTTTTACCCTCAGAAATTTTTTTATTTTAATTGACACCCTACATTAAATTATATTTAATTTAGCAATACTTGCAGAACTTCAAATCTTAAGCTAAAAAACTAACAAAGAAACCATATTTATCCCAATGGGTCAACACTCTAATTTGATAAAGTATCTTGAGAATTTTACAATTTTTAACTAATTCTTACTTTTGTCAAAATAAAATTGTAAATTGACTAGAAAATTGTCTTGAGAATGTTAAAACATTGTCTGATCAATCACCATTTTGTCACTACCCTCATCATTTTTACATGAATCATTGTTTCTTCTTTTTGGTCCTCCTCCTGTACTACTGCATCCTCTGGCTTTTTAGGTCCCTCAAAGTTTTGCGAGTTGAAATTGCATTCTTAATCTTTCATGTTACAACATCTAAGAACGTTCCTTTCTGTGTCACCAGATTTTTGGGTCCTGCTCTTGTTCCTTGACTCTGATTCTTTAACATTTCACAATTCTTTCACATTTTTTTAACAGAATAGTATACTTGAAATTCATATCATTCAATTTCTTAATATGGGGATTTAATACAATGCCATACTTTTTTAAAGATATTTGGGGGGAGGGCAAGGGGTAAATACAATAGATGACATAGCCATTAAGGAAAAAATAACAATATCCTATTGTAGAGCTTTACATATTACTTACCTTATTAACTGAGTAACTGCTTCCCCGAGATGACTGTTGAGGTTGAGCAGATGTTGAAGATGCAGAATTTGCAGGGACACCATTCTGTTTATTGTAAGATGCACTACTACCAGATCGCCGAGACGAGGAAGACCCCTCTAAACGAGATTGTTTACTTGGAGGTTGTTCTCCTCCACGTGGACTTGTACGGTCTCGTTTCCTCGAGTCTTTAGATGCACTTGAACCACTACTACTAGGAGTCGCAACTGCAATTTTATCTTTACTAATTTTAATTTTCAGGCTACCACCAGGAGTTGAGGAAGTTGCAGTTGCTGTAGATGCTGGTGTTTCTGATACTTTCAGTCTGTCTTTTTGGATTTTGAGTTTAAGACCTGTGGATGGCGTTGATGTTTCAGAAGATCCTGACACAGAATGAGGGGGTTCCAATGATAAGTTTAATTTATCTTTGGGGATGGTAATTTTTATGGGGGCAGATGGTGGTGGCACAGTTGAATTACTTGATGTAGTCACTCCACCTGATGCACTGGGCATATCTAACTTCTCTTTATGCTTTTCCTTTTTGTGTTTCATTTTATGAACTTTATGAGGCGACTTTTCCTTATCCTTGTCTCGTTCCTTATCTTTGTCCTTTTCTTTGCGCCTATGTTTCTCTTTTTTCTTCTTCTTATCACTTTTGTGATGATGTTCACCTGTTTTACGAACTGCAGCTACATCTGGAGCTGGAAGGCCTCCAGGCTCCAGCATTCTGTCTAAGGAAGGTAACTGTTCAGACATCACAACATCAAGAACAGTTGACGATGATCCAAAAAGTCCATCTTCATCAGGATCAACTGCAGCATGTGTTGCTGGAGAAGGAAATGCTACAGCACCTAAGTCCGTAGGAGGTTGCTGAGTTGACAACTGTTGGCTAGATGGTGCTGGAGTTGCTGGCAGGGGTGGCTGGACTGAGGGTGGAGGTAATGACTGAGTTGGAGGTTGGGATGATTTGTTTGTTTCTGAAGATGCTTCAGAAGTTTGGGAAGATGGTAAATGAGAACCATTAGAAGAAGCAGTAGTAGTAACTGTGGTTGTAGAAATAATAGCAGTAGTAGAAACAGAACTAGCTGCAGGTGCTGTTGTCCCCGTTGCAGCTGTTGATATTGTTGCTGCTCCTGGTGCGGATGGTGCTGTTGTTGTTGTTGCACTTGAAGGAACAGTTGCAGCAGAAGTATCACGAAAAGGAGTAATGAGCTCTGGCACTCTTGTGTCAGGTAAACGCCCAGAAACATCTGGCAATCGTATACTTAAACTGTTACCAATGTTCTGGAAGCCCGCAATCTGATCCAACTTAGTGACAAGTGGAACAAGTTCTGGTTCACTACTGGAGCTACTAGTACGCAAACGAGATGATCTTCCTGATGTAGTAACACTCTTACCAGGAGTTGCAGGAGCACCAGATGATGTAACTGATGGAGCCACAGGAGGAGATCCAAATGGTGACAACAGAGCAACAGGTGGCGGTGGAGGGGGTGGTGGGGGTGTACCAAGATCAGCAAGTGCTACCTGAGGCGCCACTGGCTGGGCTGAAGAGGATTCAGATTTCTTTGAAGCACTGGGAGGAGTTCGCTGCCTTTTCGATCTCTGGCTATAAGGAGATTCCCTTGTGCTATTGGAACTTGATTTCCGATCACTTGATTTCACTGTCGTTGGCGATGTTTGTGTGGATGGTTCAGCTTCTGTCCGAGGTGGTGTGGATGGTTGTCGTAACGTACTTCGCCTACTACTGGAACTACTACTACTGCTGCTGCTGCTACTGCTAGTGGCATTAGTACTGCTAGAACCAGATGTAGTTACTTCTTCATGCTGCGTTGTACCGTTGCGTGCAGGAGTTTCTTGTGTTGAGGTTTTTGAAGAGGAATAAAATGATTTAGAAGGAGGATTTCCTACAGTAGATGATGGTGCTTTCATTGAAGAACTAGTCTGTGAAGGTTGATGAGGAGATCTTGCCCTATGGTGGTGGTGGTGGTGGTGATGTGGTGAAGAAGGCTTTTTTAATTGCTGAGATGAACGACTGGATTGTGACTGAGGTTGCTGAGCAAGAGTGGTAGATGGAGGCAACATTGATGTATGCGTCCCTTTCCCATTGCTAGCTTCAACTTTTGGTGGTGTCGCAGTTCTTGGACGGCCATCATACCTAGAAGAACCATCACTGAAGGAATCTGTTGGCCTCTGTCTATGCCTACTACTACTACTACTACTGCTTCCACCACCACCACTACTGCTGCTGATATTTCCACTGCTACTACTAACATTACTGCTACTATTATAGTTTTTATCGACATGTTTCACATCAGAATTTTCTTGTTTGATGACAACATGGCCATAGGATGCAGTGCTGTTAGAGTCAACTTTATGTTGTTTGGAATCAGGTTCCACTTTCACTGGATACGGATCCACCTTTATGTGTTTAACAGGATCTGATGGTTCCATTTTAATAGTGGTTCCTAAATCTGGTAGGCCTCCTGTCACCTGGGGTGGGTTTTCTTTGGTCCTGCCTGCAGGCTGTGGGGGTGGGGGAGGTGGAGGAGGAGGTAAAGGTGGAGGTGGAGGTGGTGGTGGCAATCGTGACACTGAATGGCGTTCTTTATCTCTGTGGCGTGGATCATTGGCTGTGTCTTCTGGTGTGTGCGACCAGTGATTTAATTGTGGATCAAATGATGTTTCAGATTCATGCGTTGATCGGTAATATGGATCAGCAGCCCGCCTCCTGTTGGCATCACGAGCATGAGCTGCTTCACGCCTAGCTGCATCCCGTGCAGCAGTAACACCAGGTGGAGGTCTTGAGGAACTTGAAGCAGATGAAGATTGCTGAGAATGTAGAGCAGAAGTTGAAGGTTGAGGTAATGGAGGTGGTTTGCCATGAGGTGTACTTGAGGATGATGACGGTTTGTGATGAGATGTTGACGTGGCAGGAGGTACTCCATGATGGTGGTGGTGGTGATGGTGGTGTCCATCCCTAAAAAAAACAACAAAAAACGAATAAAATTAATAAAATCAATTTACAGCTGGTTAAGAAACAAATCAATAAAACATTACTTTCATTATACAATGCCTTTCTAACACATCAGCTAATATCAAATAATACAAAATATTCAGCAAAATAATAATATTAGAATAATCTAAACAATATTAGAAGTGTTGGAAGAACATGCTAACTAGGAAAATAAACATAGGTATCATAAAAAAATTTGTACATTAATTTTCAACCACCTGACATATCATTCAAGTATGTTAACAATTGAAGGGGTCACCGGCAAAAGGTGCTAACTGACACTTTTGCCGAAAGTTACATTTCAATGTAGAACGGTTATATGCGAGGGAATTATGTCGCTGGTGCAATCTCGTGAGTGTACACTTACTACAAAGCATTATTTTTGATATTTGGAAGTTGGCATTAGATACAGAAGGTGCAATCTGCGTAGAAATGGCGGACAAGGCGCTCAGCTCACGCCACCCATAATAAACATCGTAAAACTCCTGAATAAAGGTAAAAATGTTAGGTAAATTATGATGATTGGCAAAGGGTGAAGAATAAAGCTCATAGATGCTGGAAAATAGTATAAAAACTACAAGGGGGACGCAGTTCAAGTGAAAACACCTCCAATTACGGTAAGATGCAAAATGTGCTATCTGCCGTGGGTACAGCACACCAGTGGTGGATTTCAGGGGGAAGTAGGCCGTGTGTGTGTGTGTGTGTGGGGGGGGGGGGGGGCGAGCGCGCGTGCCCCAAGCCCTAGAGGTTTTTTGTTACCTTCTTTTATTTGACAAAATTGAATTAAATATTTATTTATGGAATCTGGAATGGAATTTATTACGTAATTATTTAAACAATCTTATTGTATAGTACCACATATATGGTACAAAAACAATATAACATGTTTATTATTTAACAAAAATCTATAATGACCCTCTCCACAATAATCGGCTGGATCCGCCCCTGCTGCACACTAAAGCATTAAACGAAACTGGTGAACGTGTTACAAGAAAATGCCTTGTACTAAAGCTGCTTTCAACTGGCTTCCAGTATGTTGACAAGTTGGTGTCAATTGCTTGATGGGAGTGTAACGTATTTGAATGTATGTATAAACGTATTTAAACATTCAACATTCATTCATTCATTCAACAACAACAACAACAACAAACATTCAAAAGATGCTAACTGCTGCATATTGCACCTTCTGCCACTAGATTTTTCCTAAAATGGCCAATATACTGTAATAGCCTTCTTCAAACCTAGCAATGCTGATGCTGTATACACAATGAGGCAAATAGAAACCATTTAGATGCAAAACCAGTGCAGAATCATCAATATTTTGATAATTAAATGTTTTTTGTGGTTCCTGTAAAATTAGGTTTTTGTCAGTTAGCACCTTTAATTATTAAGTATTATATAATTATGAAAACATATTTTGGGACAGAAGTGTAATACTATTGATAGTTTTTCATTTGTGCTTTCCCAATTCAAATATAATCTTATAGGTGAAGGAAGTTTTCTCTTTTCTTCCCTTTCCTTTTCTTTTAACATTATTGGAATTACTTCAATAATAAGTACAATACTCAGGTTTATGCAATACATCCAACCACATTTTCCTCCAACACACTGAAATCTACATCATACAGAAAATTCCTTGCAACAACAAAAGGACAATACAACATTTTTTCCTTGGGAGAAAATAAGTCTTAATATGCAACATGAGCATTTTCTTGACACAGCATATTGTCGACACTCTCTCTTCACATATATTGTTAGTTGTACTGAATCACATCTACCATAAGCGAGAAACAAATTCTTTCAATCTTTATCTTTGCCAAACGATGATAAAATACACATTTTAAAATTTTAAATTAATTTTATACATTACAAAATACGAGGAATGACAATATTTGTAAATAGAATGCATGACTTAAACAGTTATTCAGATATATGTAACAAAATATAATTTTACATTTTCAAGGAGAATTCCTGTACTGGAATAACTGCCTCAGTTGTAGCAAAATGATAAGATTTTCAAAAAAGTGTGGTACCAATGGTACCAATGTGGCTCAAAAATATCTACTAGATTGATACAAGAAGCTGTATAGTCAAGTGAAAAATAACAGTAATTAAAAATCACTCCAATTATACTTCGATTTAAATATAGGGTCTGTTCACATCAGCTGTTACAGTATCACCCAATCAGGAGGTTGAACGTCACCACGTTTAAACTCCCGATTGGATGACACCATAAATAAATTGAAGTATAAAGTATTCTTTCTCCAGTGACAATTCGTAGTATCTTAAGAGCTTTATGAAATCTCAAGTTTTTCAAATACAATAAAGGCTCATATGAATTATTTTTATATGGTCCTATTACTTGAAAGAAGATTAAAATAATAAAATTACAATGTTTGAAAGCTTTTGCTGGTTAACATTTCCCATCCATTTGAGTTTTTTTCCTTTCTCCAAGGCTACCTCTTTCATTCAAATACTATCAATAAGTTGGTAGCTAAAATACACCACGACAATTTTCTTCATCGAAACACTTCAAAACTTTACAATGTATAATCACGTTGTTTGATCGATGTCAAACACCACTTTTATTGCTTTTCCTGTATTTACACAAGTGCAGATACAGACACACAAATTTCCAATTAACAGTAACAATTACACAATATTAACTAGGAAATTCAGCACAAAAATTAACACCTTTTGAGTTTCTATGTCTGACACAAAAGCAAAATAGAAAAGGACTGTAATAAATAAGTAATAATAAAGATTACTAACAAACCTCAAATTTTAATTACCAGCACCAATGTCCCTATACCACAGCACCAAAAATAAAAATGTAATGAAAAAAGCAAACCATGCAAAATCATGCCAATGAATTTAACTAATGACTAAATAAAAACACAGAAATGGAACCTAAAATTCTAGTTACAGGGACTCAAATTTGAAAATTTAAGTGCAGAAGTAGGGACAACGAACAGACAAATTTGGCTATATTAATGAAGAAAAGAACCTTGTACATAATATAATTAGTGTTAAAAGATGGATGAAAATAAATAAACTTAAGAATAGGAGGAAGAAGAATGGTAATACGTATTACGTTTTCCCCATAACAATTATTATAAAATATTAATAGTTTCATCTCATTGACCCAATTGGTATTTATGAAGATGCGCAACACCACAATCTGAAGCCCGAAACCAAAGTCACTAATTCTAAATTGAAAATTAGTCCCAAAATAACGACGGCCAAGTTTCAAAGGCAGCAACTCAAAATTCTAGGTTTTGAGATCTGCCATTTCATAGTTTAACGTTGCTCTTAAATCGTCAGTCACATTTCTTGAATTTGAAATTTTTAATTAATTTTGAACTGTTGTGCCATGAATTTCAAATTCCAGTGATGTAACGGACATTTCCAGTGATATTGAACCGTAAAATGGCAATATCACAAATTTTACAATTCTGAGTTCTTGCCTTTTGGAATCAGGCTGTCGATATTAGGATGTGCAGTGAACCAAAGAATTGAAGAGAAAGTAAGAAATATAAAAGTGGACCAGTATCAACTGTATACTCACATTTTGACAGTGGGTCTGCGCATG